>CAJNJA010028764.1:0-29413 GCA_905231915.1 Symbiodinium necroappetens | reverse complement strand
TCGTGCCAAGTGGGTGACAAAAAAAATCTACTACTACTATTACTACTACTACTACTACTACTACTACTACTACTGCTACTGCTACTGCTACTGCTACTGCTACTGCTTCTGCTTCTGCTTCTGCTTCTGCTTCTGCCTCTGCCTCTGCTGCTGCTACTGCTACTGCTACTGCTACTGCTACCGTACTGCTACTGCTACTGCTACTGCTACTGCTACTGTTATTCTTTATTCTTTTGATTATTAGTCTCATGGATGATGACTGCTATTCTAAGGTGACAGCCCAGCGCTCGCCCGAACCGGGCTTCTTGGATGATGAGGCGGAGGGCTCTGGGGGCCCCGACTTCTTGCCGAGCCCAGAAGCTCTGGCAGTTATGGAGGGTTTAGGGTTGCAGATGGGGATAGATATTGCTTCGACTGACTTGATCAATCGCGTACGTTTGATCCTTTAGTAGCCACGAGTGCTGCTGGAGGGTTGCCTTGCTATCTTGTGGAGTTTCCCGTGTTATGCTTCCGGGAGCGGTTGCAGGAGTTAGAGAGTAGGAGTTAAAGAGTTGTAGGCTCCGACATTATTTAGGGATTTGGATTTCGGGCTAGTTGAATGTCCTTTGATAGTTCCTCTGTTCATGTGTTTGTTTCTTGGGGTTCTAGACAGGCAGAAGACCTTGGTTTTGGTGGAAGAATGTTCTTTGACTTCAACCAGCGCGGGCGGCGTTTTCGGTTGGGAGTGCTGGAGGGTTCTGGGATGTCATGAATGAGAGGGTGCCGGGTCACGGTGGGGGTTAGAGGCTAGAGTATCCGTAGCCATCTTTGCCCAGGAAGAGCTCGGTGTCAAGAAGGAACGAGATCTGCTGGTACTGACTTGGGGCAAAGCCTTGCGAAAGTCAGCTCCGCCCGAGAGTGAGCACAACTTCAATGCTGGCATCCTCAATGGCAGGGGAGGAGGCGGGTGCTCATTCGGGCTGTGCATGGTTGAGCATACAGTCATAGAGACGAGATGCCCCAAGAACAGGCTAGCACGAGGTCGGGAAGGAAGGGCTAGGGCTAGGTTGTTCAACGGTTGTACTTCCCAGGAGCCTTGAAGTCCATTGCAAGATTTAAGCTAGTTTCCATAGCATGCAATGATGGCGCGAAGCCTAACTGTGCAGGTGCGGACTTGAAGTCCATGAACGGCCTCTGGGAGGAAGTGCAGAGCAATGTGGCATCCTGCGGCCTCTTCCCGCGCTGGATCTCAATGGTGTGCGCGAAGGCTTCCGACATGTCGTCACCTCGTTTCTGTCTCGGGCCAACTACGTAGTCGCAGACATCATCAGCAGCATCACTATCATGATCATGGTCTTTATATGCATCACGCCGGGAGGACGACGACAATGCATAAAGTTTTGGATGTTGTTGACTGTGTTGGTTGTTGTGCCTGTCCAGGTTTATGTTGGTCGTTCTCAGAGTGGCAGATACTACACTGCTGCGCCGAACTTGCACCTGCCTGTGCCCTCTTTGCTGGCTCTTCTTGCCGCCACTCAGGTGGAGCACTCCAACCTGAGCTGCATCTCCATCAACTGCACAAAGGGCCGGCATCGGTCAGTTGCAGCTGCGGAGATTTTGAAGAAGACCTACTACCCAAACGCCACGGTGAAGCACCTCACCATCTACTGAAGGCTAGAGTCATAGGAACCGTCCCTCCTTATCGCTTCGCCGAAGCCCCGATGAAAACAAAGAGCGGCTGGGCATCACATGATTTCCTTATGGTTTGCGGATTCCTCTTCCCGCTGAAGGCCTAAGGGCAGGTCTCCAGGCCTCCACTATTCGAGAACAGGTTGAGTTGGGGGGGTTACAATGTTACAACACCTTCAGAAGAGGTTGTAGGGCTTTGGCATGTAGAGTATTGGACGGCAACTTTTAGTTGTTGGTGGTTTGGTCTGGCAAGACGGCAATGGATTCCACCAGTTACGCCGGCATGTCGGGTTGGTGTTTGCGCGAGGCGCTGGGTGAGCTTTAAGTATTTCCTCGATCCTGCGCATCCAATAGCGCATGTCGGTGTCAGAAGTGTAGGACTGTAACATGCTCTAACTATATGGTGAATTCGCCTTCCTGTGCGTGCAGCAGAACGGCCTACGCTGGCTGCAGACTTCCTGAAGTCTTCTTTCGGTGCTGCAGAGTCTCTTGCCCTGCCATAAGGGCATGATGCCAGCAGTGCAGGAGGCGGCAAAGGACCCAACCCAGCCAAACCAACTAGGTTAGTCGGTTAGTCAATAAATAGGTTCCTGCAGTGTGTTTAGAGGCTTTTTTGGTATAGTAGTGTAGCGCAACTTCTTAAGCCCGTATTCCATGACGAATCCGAGGCAGCTTTGTCTTGACCTCGGCTGCAATGCCCCACTTCCAATTCAAATTCGGGAGTTGAGGGCGTCTAGGCCCTTGGTTTGCATGGATCAGGATTTAGGGGTCGGTTGATTGGGGCTTCAGGGAGTGCAGGGCTTCGGGAGTTTGGGGCACGCCCCAAGAAGCGTCCCAATACCTTGCAACATCCAAAGCTTCAACTGTACAATGCACTGAAAGAATTACTTAGCCGAGTAGAAGCAATGACCATCATGGTCTCATGGTAGCTGTCGTCAACGCTACTTTGCCAGTAATAGTAAAAAAGTAAGCAGGAGCAAAGCGACACAAGAACATGGATCAAAGTTCGTCAAATTGGTGTCTGAGCGGTTCGGATGGCATGTAGAAGGCTGGTGCACTGGCATCAGCTGTGACCGTTTTAAGCAGTATTATATTGCGATCGTGAGCCCTCTTCAACAGGTCTGGGTCATTGTCAGCCCACGGGCAGTAGATTCAATGCAGTAGCTTGAAAAAGTCTGAAACCATCTGCAGGACCCCGGCCCTAACAAAAGCCAGGCAAACCGTTTGAAATTATTACTTGGACTCTTAGAACCCGCTGCAACCCTCCAACCCCTTGGAAGAAGCGTTTGAGGCAAAGACTTCCGCCCGGATGCCGCAACTTTCGGTGCTCTCATCAACGGTGCTGCAGCGTACGGCCCACAGGGCTTCGTACCCTTTGCGCAGGGATCCACAACGCCAGTTTTCTGAGGCTACAGGGATCTGCAAGGGCTTTAGGTAGCAGGCCTGCTGCCAAAACAAGGTGGCTGTTTGAGGGTTCTGCAATGCCTGGGTCTACCCAGTTGAGCGATGAAGCTTCCGAACAGCTGATCTTGGAAAACAGCCCCTCAAAGCTCGAAGCATTGAGACAACTCAACCGGAAGTTGTTTTAGCCTTCGAATCTGTTAAAGCTTGGGCTTTAAGGCTCTGGGTTCAGGATAATGAAGTAGCGCTATTGGTTCGAAAGGTTGAAAGAATAAGAGTTTAGGCTTCCGGGCTTTGCTTTCCAACATGAAGGGTTTCCGGTTGTCTGGGCCATGACGAAGCCAAGGCGCTTTCCAGTTTGAAAGGGTTTGTAGCCATTCAGGTGCACATAGAAGCGTCTGTAGGTTGCGCCAAAACCTAAAGACTATAGTAGCATTCATGCTACGAGCAGGTACTGAACACTTTAAGCCTGCATATTGGAGTTGCAAGCTAGAACCCAATGACCTGAAGCCCTACCGCCATGACCCTATAGCTTGAAGCATAGCAGTGAGATGCGTTATGGGAATGTCGGCTTGCAGTTCCTGAGGCTCGGCGATGCGGGGTCCCCCAGATGACGAAGCCTTGAAAACTTCAAGCCTCGACTCCTAAATCTTGATGATGCGATGGCACAGTAATACATTCCAACTGCATTTGACTTGTGTGTCTTCTGAGATTGCCGAGATAAGTTGAGCTGTTGAAGTCGCTTGCAGGTGGTTGACGAATTGGCCGTTTGTAGGTGCATCGAGTTTTTAGTGAAATTTGTCTCTCTCTGTGTGTGTGTGTTTACCAGTGTCATGATACTGCTGAAGTGTGCTTCCGACGTCTGCAAGCTCTCAATCTCTGTACATGTAAGTGTTCTCGTGCGCCTCGAACGCGCGCTGCACCGCTTGACTCGACCAAGCACGCAATTTTCAAGAAGCCCACAGGCCACAACGCTGCAAACCTGTGCCATGTCGCTGGTAAGGCCGTCATCAAAACCTTGAGCAAGAGTCGAAGCTCCAAGGAAGTCTGTAGCCTGAAGTTATGAAGTTATAGCGAGGTTTGACAGAGAATGATTGGTCAACAGCCCCGGGCTATCCGATACAGATGTGCCACCATCACTACCGAAAATAACCCACCTCCCACAGCGGGGTTCCGGACACAAACCGGCGGAGTGAGTTCACGCGCACTACTTTCAGGCAGCATGCCGCCTGACACCCAAGAAAACAAATTGCCATGAAACGTTCCCGCTACATGTTGAGAGGGGCTTGGGATGCGCTCGCCTTGTGCATGTGTATCTGTCTTCGGTCGTTGACTTTTGGTTCTTACTGCCAGCCAGCAAGCCCGAGCTGAGACCTGTCGCCTAGAGCCGTGCCTGCCTTGCAAGTGTGCGAGTCGAAAGCTCCATAATTTTAGTCCCAGACGTGTGTCCGCAGTTCAGCTAAAGACTTGCCAAGCCTGCCGTCCAGCAAATGGTGGTTGAATCCCAAGCAACATCATTATCGAGGTCGACGGCGCCAAAGAGTGGGTTGAGACATCCCGACTTCGTTTGCCCTTATTTGGGTTTTGCAGTGAGTGGCCGAAGCAGTCATAACTTGCAATGCTCGGGTTGAAGAGGGGCTTCTTTTAGTAGCTTTGCCTTTCGGGCATCTTGCGGCTTGCTTGCATGCAGGAGGTTCTAAAAGTATCTGCAAGTCGTTTTTTGGTTAAGGGCGCAAGGGAAGGGCATGACTGCAATGGTCCTTGAGCCTCAGCCCATGTTGAAAATATATACTAGATCTAGCCAAAACATAAATAAACATACGCCAAAGGCCTGTGAACACCTACCGGGGTTGCAACAACGAAACCCGATACAGCCAACAAGGCCAGACAAACATAGGGAGCTCAGATCTCGAGCTTTCCTACAATCCCATAGCAGCGGCTGCCGCCCCGCCCCCCTCCCTCCCGAATAGGATCAGATTCCTTTGTGTGTCTGTTGTCTTTTGGGGGCCTCAAGCCAGTCTGGCACCGTGGCGCCAGGAAGATGGAAGTGCTTGGTGCGAGGACCTCGGCATTGTCGCAGTTTCTAGAAAGCATTTCTGGCAGCTTTCTGCGGCGAAAAGATTAGGGCTTAGGACTTGAAGGTTTAAGAGTTTAGGATTTCGAGAGGGCAATTCCAGCATCTTAGGCACCATCCGGTTCTTCAGGAACAGCACAACCAAGCCACACGGTGGCTCGGTTGTGGAGCGTCCAGTTGGCGTGGTCCAGGCTTGTTCTTTGGGATTGGTTTGGCCCAACAACTAGAGGCACTGCGGTGCAAGCCCTCAGGTGGAATGTTTGTGGTTCTGTGGTTCTGAGTCTGGGGCAGTCTGAAGCCAGATCGCAAGCTGTTGCTGAGCGGCCTGTTGACTGTTGCGGTTTTAGATTCCTTCACCCAAGAACTGGAAAGGAAAGCCGAAGCCGCCCGAATAGCAAGTTAACAGCCCGAAACCCTGCACACCTCTTACGTAGCTGATGCCCAGATGCCCTGCAACGTCGTGAGCTGGAATGCCGCATGCCCAGCCAAGCTTTCGAGTTTCGATGCCGAAAGAGTCGTAGCGGGTTTGCTTAGGGAGGTTCCGTGCAGCAATTGTTTTTTGAGTCTTGTGCGTCCGATAAGCTGACTGTCGAGGAGCTTTTGCGTTTGTTGCTTCGCGAGGCGCCTTCTAGGAAGGCCCAACTCCACAGCTCCAAAGCCTTCGTAGGAAAGCCAGGTCCCTGACCACGAATCCGGACGCAGCAATCGTATTGATCAAAGCCTTAACCCATAGAATCCTAACTCCCTACATGGCCGGGCGTGTCCGAGAGCCAGCGCCGAAACCCTAAAGAACAAGAGTTTCTGGAGTCCCTGGCCCTGGAGCTTTAAACCCCCCAAGACCTAAACCCGCAGAGCCTTGCTTCAGGGCTCTGGTGCCCAGACAAATCCCCCTGATGCCAAGCCTGAAAGACCCTAATCCTGTCATTCTTGGAGGCGCTTCTCAAAGCTTGCCGTGACGATGAGAGCTCAGCGGAGGACTCCAGATTCCAGCGCACTTCCTTGATGGAGAGCTCGTTTTTTTGGAACATTCAGCATATGTAGGATGCATTGTTTCAAGATGTAGGCCTAACTTAGGGGCTTGGGAGGTTTGGGGCTTGTGGGATTTTGAAACTAAAGGGCTTCGTTCTGCCGGACTTGCTTTGTATGTGTTGGGTACCTGGAGCCCAGAGCGAACACTCTCCCAGGAGGTCTTCCGAAAAATGGTGCCCCGGCTGGCGTGTCGGAGGGTGCTTCTGTGGTGGGTAACCCGAGCCTGAAGCGCCAGGACGCTGTTCTAAGCTCCCCCCCGGGCTTTTAAATCTCAAGCCCTTGTAAACGCCAATGTTAAGCCCCTTTAGGCTCTCGAGCCTAAACACAAACAACACCTGAACTGATTTGGTTCGACCATGCGCATAGTCGTTCTTGTAATACGGATCCTAGGATCCGGGCTTCAGGTTGGGTGTTGGGGTCCTTTGTTCTCTGCAACTTCCATGGCCATAGTGGTGCTGTTGGGGCAGGCCCCTCAACTTCAATTAATAATTGCAACTTATCCGTAAATGCCAAGCCAATGATGAAAGAGGCTGTCTTGGTAGCTCAGTTGGTAGCCTCTAATTGGCCTTTTGCGGCCTGTCTAATCATACCATATGATCCTACTTTTCGAAAGCATCAAAAAGTCTTTATCGTACCGCGGAAGTCTGCAACAAGGGTTCAGGGTACATGCTCTATCGCGCCTGCGGTCTTCCGAAGCTCGCGGCTGAACCTGCTCGCAGGTCAAATTGAATGAATCGGTTGGACGGTTTGTGTCTTCGGTTCTAGGTTTGTCGGTTTCAGAGTTGACAGGCGACAGACGCCTTCTCATTCTCAGAGACAGAGAGCGCGAGAGAAAGAGAAAGGGAGAGGGAGGGCAGGCTAACAGGCTCCAGCCCAAATGCCTTTGAGGTACTGGAGCGTGGAGTGCAACCGGATTGCATCACAATGCCTGCATCTCAGGCTGTCAACCTGCCACGGCAGAGTAGGGCGGACAAATTGATGAAGAGTTCCAGCATGAAAAACCGGAATAGAATCATCAAGTCCGGAAGCTTCATAATCTTTGTCGGGCAGGCTTGAGCACAAATCAAGGTGGTTCTGAAACAAAACAGACATGAATGTATACATATACAAGCTTTTGCCTGCAAAGTGCGCCGACTAGAACATGTACCTAGTGATGCGGGGATTGTGGAAAGAGCATACATACTCACGTCGATTGAAATGGAGCGTAGTTCTTTTGGTTACTACTATGACTTTCCTCCAATGCCCGGAGACCAAGGACGACGCTTGTCGGAGTCCTCGGTAAAGGTCGCGCCCTGCTCCAAGCTCGAATTCTTTCAAGACTAGTGACATTGCTTGTGCTTGCATGTCTGGTTTTCGCAGTAATGTTGCACTGTTTTTTGTGTGCCCCATAAGCAGGTCGTATACAGTGGGAAAGTTGCATGCAGCACAGCAGTAGTAATTTTACCACAGTAGTAGTACCATAGTAGTACCATAGTAGCACAAGGGTAGTACAGAACTAGTGCAGAGTAGTACAGGCGTAATACAGTAGCAGTGCAGTAGGAATGCAGTGGTTGTATAGCAGTGGCAGCAGTGCAGTGTAGTACAGCCGAACAGAAGTAGTAGTCGTCGTCGTCGTTGTCTTGGGTACTGGTAGTGGCCGTGGCAGTAGTAGCAGTTGTGTAGGAGTAGTAGTAGTCGTCGTCGTCGTCGTAGTCGAAGTCGTAGTCGCAGGCGTCGTCGTTGTCGCCGCCGGCGGCGGCGTCGTCGTTGTAGTAGTAGTAGCAGTAGTAGTAGTAGTAGTAGTAGTAGCGGCGAGTAGTAAGTAGGAAGTAGTAAGTAGTAGGTAGTAAGTATTCAGTAGCAGTACTACTAGCAGCAGCAGTAGCAGCAGCAGCAGCAGTAGCAGGAGCAGTACCAGTAGTAGTAGTAGTAGTAGTAGTAGTAGTAGCAGCAGCCGTAGCAGCAGTAGTAGCAGTAGTCGTAGTCGCAGTCGCAGTCGCAGTCGCAGTCGCAGTTGTCGTCGTCGTCGTCGTCGTAGTAGTAGTAGTAGTAGTACTACTACTACTACTACTACTACCACTACTAGAGTTTGGGGTGTTTCCAAGTTCCTGCACATTGGTCTGGTCTGGGTGTTGCGGTATTAGAAAGTCGGTTTGCTACGGGTTCCAGGAGCTTGCTACAATGTCCCGACTGTTCAGGATCAGAACCTACAAAGACATCTGATGCAGAGATATGTCGCAGGCTAAAGTAGAGGTCTTGAGAGTACAGAAGTGATTTTAGCAGATATATGGAGCCATTACCATCTGGCAGCTCCCCTGTAATATCCAGCAGAGCCTGTTCATTCCTGCCGCTCTTGCCTAGGTTTTTTGTATATATATATATATACACAATAGGAAATATATATATATATATGTATATATATGTATCCAAGCATCCATCCATTTATCCATCCGTCCATCCATCCATACATGCACACATGCACAGTATCAAGCCCCCAAACTTTTGTCAAAGCATGGCAGCCTCTAGCATCCGAGCCCCAAGAGCCCAACTGTTGAGGCCAAAGAGCTGTGTGAGGAATCGGGAGTGGACTACGCAGCGGACTTAGTGCCTCGGGTGGCTTCGGATTTCAGGGATTTGCCCTGAAAGGATCGAAGCGTCTTGAATCGAATCGGCCCTGGCTTTGAAATCCAGCCGCGTTGGCTAAGTTTTCCGCATCCAAGGACAGCCTCATCCGATCGAACTTGATCAACCGCGAGGTGAAGCGTGCAGATGTCCATGGCCAGCTGCCGGCGGCCAAGACGAGTTCGCTCTTGCAGCGGAAATTGCTCTGGCACATCGGAGTTAAGATAATGAGGTAACATTATGTATGTGTATATATATATGGAGATATTTCCACAATATACATATATACATATATACTCACATATTTCTATTTATATTTATATCTATATTCATGTTTATTTATTGTAGACATAGACTAATATAGATGTAGACATAAATCTATCATAGATAGATAGATAACTAGATAGATAAGTAGATGTAGATATAGATGCAGATGAACAGATAGATACAGAACCCCAAATAATGGTATCTTTGTTATAATGGCCCCTAGATGACGTACACCCCTATTTTCTGAAACCCGGCGTCACCTCAGATCTCTTGGCTCCTGTCGGTGCCCTTCAGGTTCTGGCCGTTTCTGGGACCTCTTTCGAATTCTCGGCTCGAAAGCACATGCCCTCAGAAGCAGTCGCTCCTTAGCCTCTCGTGCTCCAGCTCACTATGCCTTCGCAAATGTGGCATGGCGCATCATTAACGATTCGTAACAGGCTTAGATCTCCTGAGTGAGGGCGAGAGATGAAGACAGGTATGTGGTGAAGCGCAGTGGGGAGAAGCAGGAGGTGAAGTTCGACGCCATCACACAACGTTTGCAGCCATTGTGCGAAGGTCTTGATGGCAAGTATCTCGGTCCTATAAACATGTTCTTATCAGCATGTGCATGCCTGCATGGATGGAGGGATCGATGGATGGATACATGTATGTACACATGTACGTATGCATGTATGTATGATAGCTGTTGCCTCGGCATCACAAAACGGGGAAGGGTCGACCACAGAATAAAAAGGGTCTGCTAGTCTGGGAGTTCGCATCATAGGGGTCGGAGCAGGCCCTTTTCAGCTGTCGCATGCCTTCTGGGGGCCGGCTCGGGCTGGGATAATACACAGGTCAGCTCAGGCCCTTTCCAATCTTCACTGTAGGCGTGTGTCTGTGTCTGTATGTCTGTGGGTGTGTGTGTGTGTGTTTGTTCGTTTGTTCGTTTGTTTGTTTTTGTGTTTTGTGTGTGTGTGTGCGTGCGTATGTCGCTGTCACTGTTGCGACTATGATTTGGACGACCAACGGCGGATACAATGTACAACAGGCTACATTGCCTCAGACCTGTCTCGGCAGCCAAACACCATGTTCCCGCAGATGCATGCTGTCAGTCGGCTGATTTGGGTTCGAGAGAACCTAGATGGGTCGCCCCAAAATGGGTGGTGGAGTTCACTCCCCTTACCCCAGCAAGCAAGCCAGCAAGCAAACAAGCAATCTAGCATGAGCTGCTTTTGCTAAAACGGGTGGCGTAAGCTGTTGGACGCACATGGCCTTTTCAATATGTGCCCTCCAAGTCTTGTCGCTGCAGTGCCGAAGGGGTCGGTGCGACCCTTTTCATCTTAAAGCAACCCTGGCACAGACCCTTTTTTGGACGCTAAGAAGGGTGTGCCGAACCCTCAGATGTCGGGGGAACAGCTATTATGTATGCATATAGGTAGGTATGTCTGCATGTTTGAAATGCATGAATGTTGTGTATGTGTGTGTGTAGGTAGGTACGTGTGTAGGTAGGTACGTAGGTAGGTCGGTAGGTAGGNNGCATGCATGGATGCATGGATGGATGGATGGATGGATGGATGGATGGATGGATGGAAGGTAGGTAGGTAGGTAGGTAGGTAGGTAGGTAGGTAGGTAGGTGGGTAGGTGGGTAGGTGGGTCGGTGGGTCGGTGGGTGGGTAGGTAGGTAAGGTTAGTTAGGTAGGTAGGTAGGTAAGTAGATCGGCCGGTCAGTCAGGCGGGTGTGTGTAGCGAGCTAGCTGGCTAGATATGCAGGCCGACAGGAGCGCACGTATGCATGCTTGTGCCGGGGCTCAAGTTCTGGTATACACATATCGCTGCGCACGTGTAAGGATGGCTACGCTAAACACGCGGATGTGCAGACATACGCTTACAGAGAGATGGCACAAGTATGCTTGCACATAGATCTTGTGATTTATGGCTTCATGGTCAGCTGAGGTTCGTCGACCCAGTGGTTGTGACTCAGAAGGTGATCGAAGGTTTTTTCCCAGGCATCTCCACTGCGGAGGTAGATGTTCTGGCAGCTGAGACGTGCGCCTACATGTCCCAGAAGCATCCAGACTTCTCTGTCTTGGCTGCGCGCATTGCAATCTCCAACCTGCACAAAAACACCTCGGACTCCTTCTACGAGACTTGCAAGGCGTGTTGCCGCCCAAATCCGGCTGCTCCCTCAACCCTAAACCGTAAACCTGCAAGGTCTTGCATGAGTTCCGTGACCAACAGGGCCGATCTGCTTCGCTGCTGGCCCAGGATGTATGGGAGTTCATCGAAGAAAATGCAGAGGTTTTGGACCAGGCTGTTGATTACAAGCGGGATCTCGGCTACGACTACTTTGGCTTCAAGACGCTCGAGAAGTCCTACCTTCTGAAAGTCCACAACAAGATCGTGGAGCGCCCACAGCACCTGATCATGCGGGCTGCCTGTGGCATTCATTGCGGGGATCTCCAGGCTGCGCTGGAGACCTACGATCTCATGTCGAGAAGGTTCTTCACACACGCAACCCCGACCTTGTTCAATGCGGGCACTCCGGCACCCCAGATGTCGTCGTGTTTCTTGCTGAAAATGCAGGGAGACAGCATCGAGGGAATCTACGATACGCTAAAGCAATGTGCTCTGATCTCCAAGTCTGCCGGCGGAATCGGAGTGGCAGTTTCCAACATCCGTGCCAGTGGCTCCTATATCCGCGGCACCAATGGCCACAGCAACGGCTTGGTGCCCATGCTACGAAACTTCAACGACCTTCGGGCCGTTAAAGAACTTGTTGACGCACTCTGTTCGGGGTGTTCTGTCGCAATCAGAAGTGTGCACCAACAGTTGAAGCTGCTTTGAAATTTGCCGCCCGGGATGTCACAGTGGAGCGGCCAACCTGGCATCTATCCAAATGTGTAAACGATTGCTGTTCGCATTCGCATGCCGCAGAAATCTTAGAGCATCAAACTAGTGTGCTATGCTGTGCCAGCCACGCATGACAGAAGTACTGTACTCAGGAAACCGCCCGATATGTGGACCAGGGTGGAGGCAAGAGGAAGGGATCTTTCGCTATGTACCTGGAGCCCTGGCACGCAGATGTCCTGGACTTCTTGGAGCTGCGAAAGAACCACGGGAAGGATCTCAAACGCAGAAGTCAAATCCATTGAATCCAATATAGAGGGACAATATTTCCGCACGACTCCGTAAGCATTGCAAACCCCAGCTTTGCGTGTATGATGAACCTACAAAGGAGGAGCAGCGTGCGCGGGATCTTTTCTATGGGCTTTGGATCCCAGATCTCTTCATGAAGCGCGTGAAGGACAATCAGGACTGGACTCTTTTCTGCCCCAACGAGGCATTCGACAAGTCTACCGGGAAGGGCCTCATGGACGTGTGGGGCGAGGAGTTTGAGATCATGTACACGCGCCTGGAGCAGGAGGCTAAAGGCAGGAAGACCATGAAGGCTCAGCACCTTTGGTTTCGAATCCTCGAGTCCCAAATGGAGACGGGCACGCCATATATGCTCTACAAAGATCATGCGAACCGCAAGTCCAATCAGCAGAATCTTGGCACCATCCATTGCTCTAACCTCTGCACAGAGATCATCGAGCAACTTGGATGCCTCCAGACAGATTCTTCTCGGGTTCAAGCGGTTTTTGGAGCGGCAGCTCATCAGCGACGCAATCGCTCCTACACAAAGGGGGGTGGGGTACCGTTAGACTATTTAGGACTTTATTTAGGGTCTTTCGACTGGTGCCCTTGTTTTATGAGACTCCCATATCTAGTGGCATATACCGATATACCAGGTATACCTCAGAGGACGAAATTACCGTATGCAACCTGGCTTCCATTTCGCTTCCCAGCTTCGCAAGCTCCGATGGTGAGCCATATGACTTCCAAAAGCTTTATGAAGTCACCAAAGTTGTGGCTGGGACATATTGAGCTTAGCAGTGTTTGGGCGTTGGCTGCCATGAGCATCTTTAGTGATTGGGATTCAGCGCTGCTCTGCATTTAACTGGTTCAGAAGAGCCCAGGTGACGAAGAACCTGAACAAGGTCATTGATCGCAACTATTACCCTGTCCCGGCTGCCAGGAAGTCCAACATGCGCCACCGTCCCGTTGCTGGGATCGTCAATTGAGATAGAAGGTAACCTCGTGTTGTCGTGTGTACATGTCTAAGGGTTGGAGATCAGGCTCACCCGTATCTGTTGTGAGGGACGCCCTGTTTCAGAGAACCACCCGCATGATTGCAGGTTGGGCTGGGGGTGCAGGGGCTCGCCGATGCTTTCCTGATGATGCCGCTGAGCTGAATTTGGAGAAGCCCTTCGCAGTAGCTGAGCAGACGACCTCTCATCTCACCCCAGGCCGTAAGGGTCTGGATGCCGGGTCGGTTTTCCAATCGGTAAGCTGACATCTCAAGCCGAGATATCCGGGCAATTCTGCTTTAGACTTCTGAGTCGTATCCCCCCTGGCGAATGAAGGTTTATCAGTTTAGCCTATACATTGAGCCCACCTTTCGAGGAAGCTGCCCTTTGAAAGTGAAGAGGCCAAGCGTCTCAATGAGGACAGCAAGAGGTTTCCACGTTTCGACTTGGTTTGCTTTAGCATTCCAGTCCTTTGCACAGGTCTTTAGTTGACAAAGGTCGGGTTGACTAGGAGTTCGCGATATCTTTATACTTCAGCTCCCTTTATGCAAAGGGTTCTGTGCAAGATGTAATGCAGGCCGTCAAGAGTCTCGTTGACTTCCAAGATGCAAAGCCTGCTTTAGGCCCGAAGCCACAGCCGGAAAAGTGAGTTCGGAGTTCGTAGTCCGCCTTGAAGTAAGGCTTCCTGGACCTTTCTGTGCATACCTGTGTATTGGGTTTGAGGCTTGATCCACCACTGGGTACTTGCCTGTACTTGCCTGCGCATACCAGGACATTTTCGAGACCATCTACTTCGCCGCTTGCGAGGCGTCCTGCGAGCTGGCAGAGACCAGGTTGTTTTAGAACATTTTCAACATTGTTTGACGACAGTTGTGCTCATGGCTTCTGCTAGATGTGATCCCGAAAAACCGCCTTTTTCATAGTCTTCGACAGCTTTTCAAACAAGTAAACACCGCAAAACGCGACACGCCGGAGAGTTCTTGGTCCAAGAGTCCAGGAGCGGCTTGGCCCCTATGAGACCTACGAAGGCAGTCCCGTGAGCAAGGGGATCCTCCAGTTCGACATGTGGCAGAAGACCCCGAAGCTTCGACCTATTGATTTCATGATTGTTGTTGTAGTTCTTCGGAATAAGATGAGGGTCATTCTTGCTAAAAATATTGCGTGCAATCAGCAAGTAATTATAGTTTCTGGTACTGAAGGCAATGGTTGACTTTCGGTTGTTCTTGATGTTCTTACTACTTCTGCTTTGGTTAACTACATGACCTGTCAGCGGCAGCGTTATCAATATTTTCATAGCTGTGATGATCATTCTCGTCATGGCACTTCTTGCCCAGTTTTGGAGGGCAGCGAGTTTCGAAGTTGAGCGCTAGAGTCTGGGCCTTCGGAGGGGGGTTTAGGAAAGGTTATGAGTAGAAGTCAGATAGTGCAAACATGTAACAGGTGTAGGTCCATCTTCATGCAGCGACCAGGTTGAACTTTTGCTATCGTCGAGCAGTACTCCGAAGAAAATATGGGTCCCTGCTTCGCTGAATGCTCACCTGCGAGAACGTAAACCCCATAATCCTCAACCCCCACGCAAAAACCAAGCCCCTAACTCCAAAATCATATCCCGAAGCGCAAGGAAAAGCGGCCGTTGGAACTGGCAAGGCCTCAAGCAACAGATTGCCAAGTTCGGTCTCAGGAACTCGGACGTATCTGGGGTTTTAGGGCTTGTCGGCACTGTGTCGTTGAGAGCTTCAGGGTTGTGGGATTTAGGGTTTCAGGGTCTACAGATGTGAAAGCATTTCGGGCTTTATGTGTAAAATCAGTCTGGTCTCAGGAACTCGCTGCTGGTCGCGCCAATGCCTACGGCGAGCACAGCACAGATCTTGGGGAACAACGAGTCCTTCGAGCCGTACACGCAGAACCTCTACGTGCGCCGAGTGCTCTCTGGGGAGTTCGTGCAGGTGAGCTGCTTGCAGCGACAGCCCGGCAGGCACAAGCACCGTTGCATGCTTTGCGCCAGGTCAACAGGCACCTCCTCCGTGACCTGATCGCCCGCGACCTATGGAGCGAGGCCCCCCTTCGTGAGTCCGAGAGTTTATAGATAGAGCCTAGATGGAAAAAAAGGGATGCGGGAAGAGGGTGTTGGGTGTCAGTGCACCTGTCAGGAGCTGCGGCTCAAGCTCATCGCCTACAATGGGAGTGTCCAAGCACTTGATCTCCCCGAAGACATCAAGGACCCTTAAGGGCGATTTAGGGTATAGTGGCTTAGCTTCTTAGTTTTTAAAGGCAAGTTGCAAACATGCCAAAGCCAGTCGTGCTCGTGCCTGGGCAGAATCCTGGGTCACGCGCGCAGTAGGGTGCTCGCACCTGTCAAGTCCCGGTAAAAGAGATCATGTGCGTTCGGCAATATAAGACCACATCGTTCCGATTATCCACTTGCCAGCTCAGTCGAGCAGCCGCTGGTGTCCAGGAAGCTGATTGACAAGTATAAGCGAGATTTCCTAAGCCAACCCAGGCCAATTACCAAACATGTTTCGGAGGAGCTCTATAAGACCGTGTGGGAGATCCGACAGCGGGCCGCTCTGTCTTCCATAAATGCGGGCATGATGGGTCGTAGAGGTATGTCAGAGTTTCGGGTTTATGATCAGGTTAGGGAGTGTGCTCTGATACTTTTTTTCATTTCGAGCCTTGCCTGCACTGGCACTGGAATCGAAGAAATTTGGCGCTTGAGCTCGAGGGCTTGGCTTAATAACGTTAGTTTCCTGTGGCACTGCTGCTGAAAAAGACCTATAGAATCTAGAATCTCCAGGTGTCAAAACCCAGAGACCTTGTGGTCGAAGGTCCCAAAGCCAGCGGAAGCCACAGATCTCCGGAAGGCTCCGATCACCTGTTTTTTTTCTTCATCGGTACCTCTGCTTGCAGGGCCAAGATGACTCCTCTCCCCTTCCTGTTTCGGGAAACGGTCCCAAACCCTTGGGCCCGTGACATTCATGTTCCTCTGCAATCTGGCACCGAACCCTTAACTACAACCTTACGTGCAAATAGCCCCCAGGGGCTTCCTGGCAAAATCCTGCCGGCCCAGGTGGTCTTGGACATGGCGGCCGATCGTGGAGCCTACATCGACCAATCGCAGTCCCTGAACATCCACATGGCGGGAGCCTCCAAAAAGGGTGTGACATAAGCCAGATATATTGCTCAGCTGGGGCCTACCGTTTACATCGCGATCCAGAACTCCTCCTCAAATACACCCGATTGGCTTTAAGATTCGAAGTCCGCAACCCGACTGTCTCTGTGCAACCTCGAAAGAGTTAGACTCCAGAGGGATATTGGCCCCCCACCAAACCCTACCTTTGCAACGAGGTCGACCAGGAAATCATAGGAACTTAGAAACCCTGGAAATCTAGGTTCCGTTGGGCACCAAGATCCCCGCATCTGGAGACCCAGGTGGATGTGACCACTGCCAAGCTCTCGTCCATGCACCTGGGGCATGCATATCACAGAAACTGCTTTTTGGGGGATGCCTCGAGATAGTCGTCAGATTGCAATAGCCCACACAATTTTTGTCGTTTCATCAGATTGATGTCACACACCCCAAGAACCTGTTGAGGTTGCTTGGGGCCCCCTGAGCGGGATAGTACGGGCTTGGCATCTTGGAGTGAGGCCAAAGGAGTTTTGGAGTTCCTGAACTTCTTGGTTTGGGATAAATGGTTTCGGACTTGAGGTTCAGGGCTTGAGGATTCGAATTTACGGTACAGGGTGTGCGGTGCAGATTCGGGATTGTTGTTGGACTTGGGGTTTAGGCGTCAGGGGTTTCATGGTGCGGTTCGAGGTCCTCGGCTCAGGAAGCTAGCTTAATCAAGGCATTCGGCTGTCTTTGCCCAGCAAAGCCACAGAGAAGCATATCCAAAAAGCATGTTTTGTTTTTGGAGTTGCAAGCAATGAAATGTGCTGGAAGCGGCAAAGGCATTTCCATGGATGGAACCTCGGGCTCAAGACGGGCCTCTATTACCTCAGGACGAGCAGGGTTTGGGATTGTCGGGCAACCTAAACCCCAAAGAAGGCAGCAGAGAGTTAAAGAGCCCGAAACCCTTCCCGGAGCCTTAGGCTCCTGCCTGCACTTTGAACAGGACGAAGGCTGCAGCAGATGCAATCAAGTTTACCGTGGATGTGGATACACTGACTCTTGGAGTATTTGGTACCTGTGCCCCCGAACCTTACCAACTGGCAGCTTATGACCCCATAAGTTATTGGATCCCCAGGTAGCACAGGGGGTGAGGAAGCGATGCCTCTGTGCTCGGCCTTCCAAGGTTTAGGAGGTTTAAGGCTTGGGGTTTTAAGGGTGAAGGCCTAGGGTTCAGCTTTGCAGCTACTGTGAAGACGTTACTTCCTGGGCGGGCAGACGTGGAGGATGCATTTTTAGTGGGTGGTGCGGGTGTGTCATGCGTAGAGGGACAGAAGGCATCTACTTGCATGTGTGTGTATGTAGAGGCATGCAGACATACATACATACATACATACATACATACATACATCCATGCATACATACATACATACATACATACATACATACAGACAGACATACATACATACATAAATACATGTGTATATATATATATAGATAGCTAACTATGAATATGTATTCACTTTTTGTGGTGCTAGCGCTTTGCAGCACACGGCCACAATTCCCAAGAAAGGAAGCAGCGCTGCAGCTCAGATTCCGAAGGCACAAAGGTGCAGAAGAAGACGATCGAAGCACTGAAAGCCGAGGGGCCGAAGTATCAGTGTGAGAACTGCAGTGCCTGATGCAAAAAGACGGAACTCTCCGGAGCTTCGTCTTAGATTCTGGAGATAGATCTCCGGATCGGTTTATTGCCACTGCACAGGCTAGGGAGCCACTACCAGTAGCTTGAGAGCCCGGTCGTGCTGTCTATACACGGAGCATGCAAGTTGTTCTTCGAATTTGTTTTGCAGCGGGCAGGCAAGCTTGGCAGCTGTGCGATCCTGTACAGCTAGGGCTAGATGCTGGCTTGGGGTCTTTTCGGGATGGATGGCTGCGTGCCTGATAGCACGGCAGCCAGAGGGGCCTTCTTTTTCGGGGTACTCCTTCATCGCGTGAACTCAAAAGGATTTGCTGATCAGCGCCTGGAGTCTCATAGTGCTGACAGGTCCCGTACCTTGAGACCTTCCACTGAAGATCCTGAACCAAGTGAACTTGACATCACACCCTCATTGATCCTTCTGATGCACTGGCGACTACGTACCTAGCTGACTGCCACGTTACAACTGCTGCCGCTACAGTGTCGCTACGATGACGACGGAAATGACGATTGTCATTGCCACTCAAACACAGGCTTTCTTCTTCTCAAATCTTGAGCTCTAAACCTTACTGTACTTGCATGGGCCAGCCTGGTGCTTTGCCTTGACATGAGCCCGAAACCCAGAGACGCGGAGCCCCAACAAATGAAACGCCCAGTTACCACATGCCTCGCCTGGATTGTCTGAGTTTGAGTGCCGCCGAACAGTGAAACATCAACTGAGAATGGATCCTCGAAAGTTGTCATAATCCAAACCGTATCGAGCCCTACAGCGCTCTTCGCAGCAGCCTCCCAGGTCCGAGCAATTCCGACGCTTCTCTCGCTTTGCTGAGAGAAATGCACGGGCGAAGCATTACGTGCCCTGGTATCGGAGGCCAGGTTGCCTAGGGCTTATAGGGTTTATGTAGGTTACAGGGTACTGGTACAGGGTTTAGGAGTTAAGCAGGGGCTTCAGGGCTTCGGGTAAACTGAGTTGAGGATGGGGTTCGCGGAGATTCACAGATCCCGTAATCAAGGGTCCCTTCACAACTCTTACCTCAGCAAAAAGACCACTGTGATGGCAGGCCATATCACACTTTCGCATCGCGTGGCTGAACTACATGTTCCAATTTTCGTAGCATTCAGTTGGTTCAAGAGGTTCGTCTTTCGATGAGTTGCGCAATGCAGACAATAATATTATGCTCGAGCCTTGGCCACCGAAGACTTAAACCCTAAAGCCATGCAGGCCAGCCCTGAACCCTTATCCTGCAAGCCCTAACGGGTCTTGCCCGCCTCGCGCGAGCGTGAGCGCCGAGACCCTGAACCGTAGTAACTCTAGATTCTGATGGAGCTTCCAGGAGCAGGGGGCATAAGATACGGCGAGAATCCAGGATCCTAAGCCTGTTAAGGGCTTACGTTTAGTGATGAGGGATTTAGGGCTTCGGTGGTTTAGGGTTTAGGCACATAGGGTTTCAGGAGTTGGGTTTGGGGGGTATGCTTGAGAGTTCAAGGCTTTCGGCGATTCGGGCACATGATAGAAGAATCTAGATGCAGAAGAGAACGCACGCATGTGCTTATGATTTTGAGCAAGAGTAATAGAACTATCTATCCACAGTTGCTAGACCACGGCATTACAACGACTTATTGCTCCTTTGCGGGGACCAGCTGACGAGTGCAGGTGAGCTTGACTCGAAAAGTCCATGGTTTTGCAGATTGCTACGGCTTCAAGCACCAGAAACCTCAAAGATCAGCGGAACTGTTCCAGGTCCATGTACTACACCCCAAGCCTTTCGTAAAGACTTTGGACCCTTTATCCGAACCCCCAAACCCCCGAAGCCGCAGAACCGATGACCCTTGAGCCATCAAGGCCAGCAGCTTTGAATCGGCTTTCGGAGGCGGAACTAAACAAAAAGCAGCGCATCTTGCACGGCATAGCCCCGTACTCGAGATTGCGGTTTTTCGGACTTAGGCCTCTCGGGTTCAATCTTGCGTTTGTGTCTTCTACTATACCCTGTGGGTAGCAGCTTGAAGCTGAAATGTCCATAGTAGTCTATCTTGTGATATGTAACAGCATATGCAGACTGCGAACTGTGAACATGAACAGCCGAACATAGATCTCTAGGGCCTCTAGGGAGAAGTATAGAATTGCTGGATTCCAGGAAGTTGCGCTTTGTCTTGGGATCACTCTGTGTCCTGTTCAACATCCCTGGACACATGTCTCCCTTCAGGTTGATTGTCTAAACCCTTAAATTCCTGCAGCCTTAAACCCTAAGCCTATATTGAGCCTTTTGGCAACCCGTGTGCACCCTTTGTAGTGCAACCTTATGCTAACCCGGAAGCTGCCCCCAAAGTTCTGAAGGGTTTGCAGGGCTCGGCAGGGCCTTCGTAGGAACTGGCTTCAGCCGGCCTCGGCCCCCTGAAGTAGCAGCTCCAAGCACTCACGGGCCAAACTTGAGCATGCGTAAGAATTTGGGGTATTTAGGGTTTAAGAAGCTGGGGCTTCGGGCTTGGGGCCCTTCGCCGATCCTTCGTGTTTTCAGTCTGACGGCTTTTCAAGCCCAGGACCCCAGGCCCCTAGAGCTCCGCATGGAAGCTGCGAATGGCGATGTAGTCCCGAATCGCTGAGTTTGTCCAGTGCAGTCGGGTTACACAGTCTCAATATCGAATCCCGGCATGCTTTCGGCTTTCGTTCGGCTGCGGCGGCCGCGAAAGTGAGTGCCGGGATCTCAGCTGTGCTATGGGAGGTCGCTTTTCGGACTCAAGGGCACTCACTGTTTGTCACTGTTTGTGCATCTCTCTTGTCACATAGCAGCAAGGAATCGTTGAACGATCCATCCACTCCGGGGATGTGTGGAGGTGCGGACGAAGACAAATCATGCTCTGGATGCCTGCGGCTTCGCATGAAGCTGCACAGTCCTGCAAGTCTCAATGCCGTACTTTGAAGCAGAGAGCCTAGGCAATACCTTAACTGTTTGACGTGCAGGCAACCAAACATGCGAAATGCTTTGGCCCCGTGCAAGCTAAGGCAGCTAAGATTCAATCCAATCCAGCCCTCATCCTCGAGCAAGACAACAGAACACAAGGTTTGGCGGGGCCGTCGTGCCTCCGCGCCGTTTGCCGCGGCGGATGGCGGACCGCGGGCGAGTGCGCTAGCCGCATCCAGGGGTCTATATCGTAGGCATTGGTTGGAGTGGGTGGTTTGGTTTCCTGTTCAGGCTTGAGGGTTCCAAAAGTTGTATCGCGGAGCCTGTGTGCATCTTGCGCCTTAACCGCTCCATGTGAATGTCATCATTGTACGTGTATGCCAGTGTGTGTGTGCTTGTTTATATGTATAGATGGTGGATCAGAGGGGGGGTCGTGAGCATATACGGTGACATATATACACATGTATGTACACGTGTGTATATATATATACATTATGTATATGTGCCGAAAAAGCATGCAAAAAGCTGAGCCGGACGCCGCGGCATTCTTGCCATAGGCCATAGGCAGGAGCGATTGAATCAGGAATTGCAGTGAAGAAGACATGAACAACTCTACACAAACCCTAGCACCACTTCCCCTCGAGGTGGGTTGCCTGGTCTACAGCAGCAAAAGCTGCGCAGAGAAGGAATGGCCACTGCCTCATGTTGGACGTGTGTCCAAGACTTGGAGTCCAAGAGGTTTGCACCGGTTCCTGTTAAGGCTTTACGCCTCACAAAGGGGCGGCTGAGTGCTGCTTCGTGCATCTCAATGTTCTTCCTTGTGCCTCGTGTTACTGCTGCTGCCCATGGGTTTGTTGATATGACAAATCCGAAACCCCCGTTCCTTCAGCAAATGAAAGGTGGTGTGTAGGGCCAGGGCTTAGCACGGCAAGTTGCGCACCATTGCTTCTGGCTCAGGCTCAGTCCCGGTACCATTGACACATTATACAAGATCTTCAGCGGACATTAAGCCTGATTGACTTCTTACGCAAGATCAAAAACCGTAAATCCTCGATACCCTACACCCCAGACGTCGGAAGACCCGAAGTAAGCTGAGCCCAGGCGAAAGTCGCACGACTCACACCGTGCTTCGGCTACAAAATGGGAGCCTCAGCATTTCCTTCAGGGTTGAGGGTACATCCCAGGAAGGGGGATGGTTAAACTGGGCTCACAATTCGACCACAGCTCCAAGGCAATAAATTGAATTGAAAAATTGCCCGTGCTGCTTTGCTCATGGTCGATTACAAAAGCCCCAAGGCCTTCAAAACTCCAACCCAGAATAGTTGAACGTCCAAGTGCCATTGAGGTTTCTGCTTATCCCGGCTTATCCCTGCGCCTGTACCATTCGATGCCCCTTGCATGTTCGCCTCGACCTGGGGCCATTTCGAAGCTCCAGATCGCCACGGGGCTTGTTTGGAGAGTCATGCTTCCAGCTCGCAACAACTAGGCTAGGAGGGATTGTTGGCAAGCTTGTCGCCTTGCGCAAACCGTGTGCATGCCGATCTGTTATGTGATGCCTTCTTCGGCGGCCACTTCCAGGGGACTCGGGACATTGTAGTTCGAAAGCTGAAGCCCCAATTGGGGGGTTGCTCGAGACGAACTTTCAGCTCTAATCTTGTCTAAAGAGTCTCGGACCAGAGTGTTGCGAGCATGGTAGGGCAACAGCCTGATAATCTCCTGCGGACTGGTGCAAGAAGCTGGTGTATATCACTGCCGCGATAGGTAAGGTGTACTTAAGGGTTTCCAAAAATGCCCTGCTTGACGTACCGGGTGTTCAAGCATAGTAATAGTGGGACTCTTCACCTAGTTACCCTGCAACTAGCACAAGGATGCTTTGGTTCGTAGGCAGCCGCCCGCAGATGATAGGGACCCTTGGACAGAAGTGCACCCTGATATACGCTAGACCCCCCACAAGGAGGCCGAGACCCGGCTAAATGAACCTCGGGTTTGATCTCAGGTGTTCGAGTCAGGGGCTCAGTGCGTGGGCAGAGCCATGGTTACTCACAATGCTGGTGTCCATGGGGATTCGGGGTTTAGTTTAGGGTACAATCCATACTCCCAAGCGGGCTGTAGAGGCCCATGCACGGTTTCCCTCTTCCTGCATCTTTATCTGACTTGGCATGGCGACGGGAAGCGAAGCGCACCGTGTTTGCAAGAAACTTTGTGTAGGAATGCGACAAATACTTAAGATAGATCGTCCAGCAACCTGGAATAACATAGTTAGGTCCAGCGCGAAAAGTGTATGCTTGCGCTCGAGTGTTTTGTCAAACCCATGGTTTCGTGCAGAATCTGCAGATGGCAGATGGCAACTTGCGAGGGGTTCTCTGGATTCGAGTCTTTGTCTTCAGAGTAAGGAAGCCTTATCTATGACACTATGGGTCTGCCAAGATACGACAAGTGAAGCCCGCCACGGACATGTCCGCGCCTTCGACGATGAGTCCCAGACTGCAGTTGAGTAAGTTTTTCAATAAGCTTCGATTTGGGTTCTCGAGGTTTGAGGTCCCAAAAAGCAGAGTTCAGAGGTCACATATAAGTGAGAGAGCCCCTTCACGAGCATCTGCTTATGCAAGCCGTCAACTTTTGAGAAGAGTTCTGGGCTCAGACAGCGGCTGGCGTGGATGATGTCTGGATCTTGTGAACAACAGCATGGTAGTACTGACGACCTTCACGTGAAATCACGATGCTACGTATTCAGCTACAATGACGGATGCGAGTTACATCCATCGCAAGCAGACTTTGCGCATGATGGCCTACAATGGGGTTTGCAGCTTTGTCTCCTCGGTATGAAGATATGGCCGGTATAAAAGGATGCTCGTAAGCCAGCCCAGGAAAATGGATCACTTCCGGACAAACCTCAAGAAGGACGCTGGGAGTTTCAGTGCAGAAGGGATGTTACTGTAAACGTCAAGCGGTACCCTTTAGACTAGTTGTTGAACACTGAAAGCCTCTGGCTGCCGAATTTGGGGGTCCCTTAACCTCGCCAGGGCACATATCATGGCTACCCTGTGGTTCAGCATATCTCCCACAGAGCCGAACCGCAAAATGCAGTTAACTACAAGAACTACCCTCACCCCCGAGCCCGTTGAACAGTCACGAAAGAAACCCCGAACTCCCGAATCCACGCCAAACAGAGGAACCAACCAGCGAAAACACAGCGCGTGGCGCTGGGCAACTATTCTCGCATGTATCCGGTAGGGGTCCTTGTTATGGGCTCACCATGGTTCGGCTATAGTTATATGTAAACTGAACCTTCAAGCAAGCTTCTGCCACGAAGTGTACGGTCGTGGACCCTTCTGCTGCCTGCAAGATCACGGACAGGGGATGCGCAAAAAGGCCCCAGGGTTTAAACCCTTTGCTCTGAACCTTATACCCCCCCCCCCCCCCCTCACGCCCCCGCAATGCAGGAGTCCTTGCGACGACTTAGGACGCGATAGACGCCGATTAAAGTAAATTCAATTTTCCGAAGTCGTGTCGTCATATGTCGCAACCAGAGATTCGACTGGAGGCATAAGGGTGCCTACGTTGTTACACGGGGCTGATTTATGCGAGGAGCGACTTCTCGAAGATCGCTACATGGAGATAGACAGGCTGGGTTCTGGTAGACCCCAGCTTGCGCTAAGTATTTCGGGCATCCACAACATGCCATTGGACACCAGGTTGAAGGGTACGAGGTCCACTGTTGCTGAAGGTATGTTTGCTATTCCTTCAACGTTTAGGTGGCTGCTGGAGGTTTCCATGGGATGTGCCATCGGTTCACGAACCTGGGGGTTGGCTGACGTTGTAGTACAATCCTGCGTGGCATGAAGACCTAAAGTTACACAGGAGCTGAAAGTTTGTGGTAGTGCAATGGCAGCAGGACAAGCACAAGGTCGGCTTTCAGAAGAGAGCCTCCAAAGCACCAGCAAAACAAGCACGGGGCACCATGGCTTGGATGATGCGGGCATATGTTTTCACTAAATCGAGGTATGCGACCTCGCAGATTGTATTCGGTAATATTCCGTGGTCTGTTCTGAGCCCCAGACCTTCAACCCTAAACCCTCNNGTCCCAGTTGTGAGAGCGTAAACCCTGAACCAAGCTCCCACCCAGCTCGGCGAGGGAAAACCGCGTGCTTCTGAAAAAGATGCCGGAGACCTGGGAACAGAGATTGAAAGATGCAGGCGACGTATCCAAGCTTTGTTTGAGGTTTGGAGCTTGAGTTTATCAAGGGCACCGTCTCTAAATAAGATTTTGGAGCCCAAAACCAGAAGGTCGCCGAGCACTAAACCATCCGGAACCCCTTAACTACTATGCCCTCAGCGCTCACGAGGAATGGAGTTTGAACATCTAGTGATGCACTTGTAGAGGTTTTCGGGCTTGGGTGCCGAGGGCATGAGTCCCCAACTGACGAGTGCAACTTCTCATTGCCCGCGTCCGTGCGGCCGGTGTCCAAACCACGGTTGAACATCTCCAAGCGCTCGTGTCTCCCACAAGGATTGAAGAGTATTATAGCCATAAGGGGTCCCGACAATCTCAAACTCCCAAACCCTTATAAAGCTTCGCAGAATCGCCTTGCGGTTCTGCATTTCATGTCGACGGCTCCGATGCTCAGGTCGGAGGCTATGCGCAAGCGGCAGCCCAAGTGTGCCGGGACTTTCATGATCATCTGCCTGGCATTGTGAGGTCGGTTTGAAATCAGTGTTCCCTCTGAGGTCCCTTGAGTAGCTTACGATCACAATTACTTTGAATCCTCTGGTCCAAAGGAACCTGCCCAGAAGTTGGAACCGTAAACCCTGTGTCCGGGATTGCGATGTGGGAGAGGTCGGATTGCAGGGTCTGGGCTTCAGTGGATTGCTTAAATTAAAGGCTTAAAGCATAGGGCTGCATAGGATTCTATGAGAATCTTCTTTCTGCGTAGCTACTTTGCCGAGACTAGGACTTAACGCAGAAGCCCAAGGCCAACTCAAGTTTGAATTTCCTTTCAACGGCCTGGAGGGCATATTATGCTTAAAAGCCATTGTTGCGTGGGTTCAACGATTACTCCATGTTGTCATCGTAGGACGATTTCAAGGAAATACGTAGGTTGTGGCTTCCGAGGTTTATTCAAAGCCCGAACCTCTTGACTTGAGGCCCAATCCATACGTGGTTGAGAAGAAGGAGGAGAAGCCTCCTTCCTTGCCCGGTGCCCATGTGGCTGGGGCTTGGAGATTAGTCTGACTAGGGGAACCTACTGTTACGCTGCCTTAGCCACCAAGAGAATGGCTTTGCAACGGCCTTCGGCTGTCCAAACAAGCCTTGTCGATTTCCTTTTTTTTGTGAAACGAATCCTCTGTTCCATCGTATTCTGACTGGAGTTGATGGGTCTGGGCTCGGGCTTTGTTCGTTGTCCTTTGCCGTAAGACTCAAAATACATGTTCATTCAACCGCAGAGCCTTGAACTTTTCCATGCCTTAGATGCTAAGCCTTTGAGCTTGAGCTAGAAGCCGGCAGGTTTTCATTTTCTATTCTCCATTAACCGGGCTTCCTGTGCGGACGATGCACGAAGGCGGTCTGCCAGGATAAGCACTTTTCAATGATGGAGCGAAGGGATCTAGATCTGACGCATCTTGGATACAGGTGAGAAAGGAGCGAAGCCGAAGACAACGATGGCACACTTCCACCCTTCGCATTACAAGAAGAACAGAACCACAAGCATGACCAAAGTTCTCGCTTTCAGCAACCTCAAGCGAGGACAACCCGATGGCGTGAACTGAGCCCCAAGCCCTCAGGAACCGATCTGGCCGGAAGATGGAGATGATCAGGACTTGGCTTTGCCAACGGCGCACTTGCACCCGGCAGTGCCGCTGTCATTTACCGTTAATGGCCAGTAAAATCAGCAATGTTCTTACTGTCACAGTCCTTACCGAACTCCGGAGCTGAGTAGGTCACCTTTAACTGCCTTTAGCATTCGCGGGTTTGATACATATATAAATAAAGCTGCCACGGTTCAGTTGCAGCCCTTTCTTCCTGGCCCCAGCAACACAGCAACTAGGTCCGTGCTTATACTGCTTCTTGGACCCACGGAGCAGGAATAGATCGATAGCACACAGCAGGGCCCCATCGTGACAATGGTATATGGCACCACTGCAAAGAGCACCTTGACGTAGCAGCACAGTAGTCGGTTCAATGGCTTTTAGCCAGGTTTTGTGCGGTGCTCCGACGTTATAGAGGTATGTTATGAATGAGGATGAATGAGGCTCCTGCATGGGAGCCGCCTCCAGTAGCACAACACAACAACTGTTTTGGGGTAAGGTTCGGAATGTTCGGTCTTTGGTTCATTACGGCTTGGGCTTGGGCTCCAGTCTGGTTCGAATTGCCAGGATCACCAAAGACAATGCTCGGCTTCTCAAGTCAATTCAGAAGGCCAGCTTGAAGAGGGCAAAGCGCCATGGCTTTGGATTAAGCTTTAGTCTTTAGTCAGCTGTGCAAGTGATTGGGGTTCATCTTGTGAGGACCATGGTTCTGGTTATTGCGCTCCCTTCTTCCCCACGGGCACGAAAGGAAAGCGCCCTGATCCCCAAGCACCAAACGAAGGCCTACGGTTACGTAAGCTTGCACAACTGCTACGCATGAAAGTCTACCACTTTCCGCCAAGCAAAGCTCTCCACAATGCACGGCGCATTCCACTAAATCCTAAACGCCCTCGACATCCCTAATCCTTGCACCCACAGAGTTGACATAGCTCTGTGCCCGTTGGCTCAGCTGGGCCCAATGTGGCTCAAGCAGCACGGCGTGTAGGTTCGCTGCAGTACGGTACCTATGTGATTTGCAGCTTGTGTCTTCAACACCCAGGCGTTGCTGTGCTTGGCTTATTCTGAAGTTTCTTGAACTTGGAAGTGGGAGCTTGCGACAAGAGTAGAAGATTATGAGCCCGTTTGGCCTACTCTTAAAACCTTAGAGCTGTAGACCCACTTTCCTCGAATGATTGGTCCTGGAGCCATGGCAGCCATCAGGCCACCAAGTCGATGGGGCACATGGGAGCAGCTTGCACTCAAAGAACTGCACATGATGTGTGAGCGGGTGCATGGTGCCGATCTCCCATCAGTACTGCAGAGCAGACCTTGAGGCATGTGAGCAGGGTAGACTAAAGCGGTCTCTCATAGAGTTTTGAAGCCACTGGCCCGCCAACACTACCATTGCAGCCACTGCCGCAACCACCGCCACTAACACCGCCACTGCCAGCTGCCACCACTGCCGCCACCGCCACCACCACCACCACCACCACCACCACCAGGCCGACAACAACGACGACGGCCGCAGTGCTTCTAAACCACATCCTTGCCAATAGTTTCTCGATGGTTCCGCGGCAACAAGATCAACTGCCCACTCAAGTTGGGCGAAAAGTTTGTGCTTCTGACAGGAGTTCAGATTATTTGCTTGCGTGTTTTTGTTGCATCCTGGACTTTTTGGAGGAGCCGCGTCCAACATTATTGCGGAAAGCCGCTACGTTCACTTCTGATTCTACACACCACAAAACAGCAGGACAAGCCAGTGCAAGCATTTAGGCAGAAAGCCCCTCGTACTTAGAGGCTCCAGGGCCCGAGCAATTTGTAAATATGGGCCAGAAATCGGACCATCTTGCTATTCCATTTCGGATGCAAAAATGGCTTCATATACGTAGTCTAGCTAGCTACCATGCCCGCTCAGCCCTCGAGTACTAGCCGTCCTCCCAGGCCGCAGCCCAGGGAGCTTCGCATCCAGATAATGCCAGGTTCGGGCAGCGAGTCCGAGGCGTTCCGAAGACACTGGGTTTGCACCTTTGTTTGCTTGCACCGGCAGACTATGGCTCCGTGTGCTGTGTCTAAGAACATAGAAGCCGAACCCCTGAAGTGCTCCAACAAGCAGTCAATGCTAATCACCAGAAGGCTTTGGCATTGGGGAGTTGACGGCTTTGCAGGTGGTGGAGGATTTGCCAGACATGCGCCGGACTCGGTGGAGCCTCGGCATTCCCGCATGCCCATACCAGACAGACGCATACTGCCGAGTGCTCTATTACACTAGATTATCGAACAGAGTCCAGGGGTCCTGGCAGCAGCCGCAGTAATCACGATGACATCCCCCATCGTCAGAGCTGCTTCGTCGCGGCGCAGGCTTTAAGGCTTACCGAGAAAGGCGTTCAGCCCGATAGCTCTAAAGAGAAACGCGCGACAGCCTATGCTTCAACAACGAACTTTTCGACGTCCTCCTGGTAAGTGGCTGGATTTTGAATCTTAGTTGGCCCAAGGAACAATGCAGCAAAGACGGCTTCAATTTTAGGATTTCATTTCCATCTGTGCACCCCGAGAGCGGCAGCTTTGCGATCTCTATAAACTGCCACCAGTCTTCAAATCAGATGGGCCTACCTGATTCTCCGTGAAACATAGGGTGTATGGTTTGCCAATTGTCCAATCCCACTCCGAAGTTTCAGAGGCATGTGACCACGTCGTGGGGTCATTCCGTTGTCCTACACTTAACCTAACAGAAGGGCCTGTCATGGGGCGTGGGTTTTTGCACACCACACTTTCGCA
>CAJNJA010028753.1:0-31348 GCA_905231915.1 Symbiodinium necroappetens | reverse complement strand
TAGGTAGGTAGGTGGTTGGTAGGTAGGTAGGTAGGTAGGTAGGTAGGTAGGTAGGTAGGTAGGCAGGTAGGTAGGTAGGTAGGTAGGTAGGTAGGTAGGTATAGGTAGGTAGGTATAGGTAGGTAGGTGGGTAGGTAGGTAGGTAGGTAGGTAAGTAGGTAGGTAGGTAGGTAGGTAGGTAGGTAGGTAGGTAGCTGTGTGTATGCGTATGTAAGTATATAATCGTAGTAAGTATTTACTTACGTATACGTATAATGTAGAATTTACATGTGCGTATATATGTTGAACCGCTGCCCTCAAATTCTCTGGAGCCGTCAGCGGGAGTGCTGCCTCCAGGCTCTTCGTATGTGAATCGAACCTTCCTTAGCTGCAGTACAGAATATTGGCTGGAGAGTCGTCTGTGCGTGCGGCGCCAGGGATGGTACGGATCATGACTTATAAGGTCAAAGCATACCACTGCAAGGCAGGCTTCTTGATCGCTACGATTCGCCCAGTCTGTCGACACCTGACAGCACTGGTTCCATCGTTGCGGACTGACATGTTGAACTTACAGACCTCAACAGGAACCGTGGATCCAAAACCTCGCTTTAGTGCCGCATACGGGCCGAGGTGGTGATCAACCCTGAGACATATAGGCAGCGTGAATAAAGCGACCACGAGAAGGTTCGGGAGTCAAAACTAATATGCAAGTATGTTCGCTGCTTAGCAGTTTCGAACAAGATGCCATAACAGCAGATTGAAAAAGGCGCAGGCAGACATTCACCGCCGTCATCATCATCTGCAGCATCAGCAGAGCAATCACAACAACTCACAGCCGCTACTTTGGGCCGCTACTAATAGTATCGTGATCTCTCCATCATGGTTGTCATGGTCATCGTCGTCCGCCATCATCAGCATCGCAACAGCCACAAGAACCGCGTCAGCAACAAAAGCGACACTCACAAATGGCATTCGTAGTCACAGTCAGAGTTGGCAGACCGGGCCTGCAGCGGAAGACGACTCCACATGATCCCTCGCCGACCTTGTCCAACTTCTGATACCTCTCTTGTGGAGGTGCTGCCTCAGTTGTCTGGCTCTAAAATCGGGCGAGTTGGGCACGCTTGCGATAGCTTCCAGCTGATGCGGCGATCGGGGCTTGTCCGTTTTTGCAGTTCAAGGATCTTCGGACCCGGGTGGCAGATTGAAGCTCCATCCTTTGTTTATGCTAAATTGAGCACGGAGCGGTGGGTTAGAAGCCCGTTTGCTGCGAGTTCTCCCTTAAGCGGATCCTCATCATGCTAAGCTGAGATTCAGAAAGATGCTACACATAGCCCCCGACAAGAGAGATATCACCCCTTGGTTCCCAATTTGTGGTCTCAGGTGTCAAGCTACCGTTGTTAGCTGGGTTTTGATATCACTGTTGTGCGCTTCAACGACCATGTGTTCATTAGTGCATCTCGGCAACCGGGGCCGTGGCCATCGCGCACAACGCAAAGGCTGTGCGATGAGCCGTCAGGCTTGATCAAATCGGCTACGGATCACAAAGATGTAAGAGGCCCAGGCAACTGAAGAACTGACCCCCCTGCCTTTTGAGTAGAAATGCTTCAAGCCCATGGATGCAAGCGGTCCCGGACAGCGAAGCCAGCAGCAACGGCCTGGTGAAGTACCACATGGGCTGGTGTCTTTGCATCTGCTCGTGTTGCGATGATCGCTACGAATATGCTACTGCAGGAAGGGTAACGGCGATGAAGGGGGTGATGACGATGACATGATGACTTCCAGCATGCAGGCCAAGCAACTCAAAATGTCGACTCAGCTCAGGAATTACAAGATACAGTCGTACATCATTTGAGTTGTTGTGTTACTGTTGGAAACAACAAGAATCTGTGTGAATTGCTCTAAAGCCGAGGGCCGCATCACCTCACGTCCAGCGACTCAGGTCAGGGCACACCCGTGGAGATTATTTTTGACCTTTCGTTTTGCAATTTTTTTTTGATCCCCCCCCCCCCNNCGCAAAAAAAAAACAAATGTCAACCAGCAAAAACTCCCCCCCCTTCCCGCCCCGCGCTCCGCCCCGTTACACGTTGCTGTTATAAAGAACATATTAGTTGCTAGAGGACCCTGACTGTCTGTGATGACGTTTCTTGCCCGCTTCACAGTTTTCGTCCCTGCGATCTCTGAAGCCCTAAACCGTTTTCCATCTACATTGGCGGAAGCGGCCTTTTCTGGCTAAGCAAAGAGGGAGCCACATCAGACCGGGACCCACGCGACACGCCGAAGGGTGCGGCATTGGGGTCAAAGCCGCGTTCCAGTAAGATTTGGAGCGAGGCCACGCCAGCCTGGCTGAGAGATAAGGCTTCCTTTAGACGCAGTGTGGCTTCGTGCTCAAGGGCCCTTGTCGTACTCGCTAGCGCAGTTCTCTTGGTTCCGGGTTTACCCACAAATCTATCTGGGGCTTCTTCAGGGTTTTCATTCGGGCGTTCCAGCGCTGAGAGGGTTCATGCCAAGCCGGAGACTGCAACACATGAGTCCCAGGGTCACGGATACTGCAATGACCTTGTTGATGCAGGAGTGCCGGCTTGTCCGGTCATCCATCCAAAGCTAACTCAGGCAGTGCCCCTGTTGAAAGGTACAAGCGCCCAAGGACTGTTGAGGTCCTGCATCCATATGGCTGCAACCTTGTACCCGGCCTCTCGCGGCATCTCCTTGCAAATTGCTTCCTCGACCTGATCATGCGTTGGCGTAGGAAGTCCAGAATAGGTTTGTGCTCCTGTTGCCAGTGGTTTCTGTGTCAGGATGTTGAGAAGCAATCTCTCAAAGGTCTTCAGCTCATTCCGCCACGAACCCACATCTAGTGTTGGTAGTGTCGGCATAACACCAGGAGGCGGCTTAATAAGCGAATGACCATGTAATAGTAAGGAGATGCCAATGCGCACTGGCACTTGCTGGCCATGCAAGCTATCCTACCCAATCTCACTCGGCCACTCGTGCTCCAGATGTATCTGGAAGTGTTCCGGAAGAGCATGCAAGTTGCCAAGGCATACACACATTTCAACACATTTTCCTGTATAGTTGTCTAGTAGCTCCCGCGGTCGGACCCTATTTGCTTTCATCCAGCCCGGAACAGAAAATGCAGGGTCCCCGTGCTCGTCGCCAGTTGCTGCGCAACGCTGCAGCCGTCATCGGTGCAACGCGAGCCTGGCAACGAGCTTTGGGAGAATTGATCGGAACAGCGTCTGGGCGCTGCAACCGCGGGCCGACAGTTGCCTCAACCTCATGTGCCGAGATCCATGTTTTCGAGATGCAGAATGCAGCCCCGAATCACCGAACCCACGTGGCAACCAACTCTGAATGCCGTGATGCCCGAATATGACTAGAAGCCCAAAGCGGCTACACCTGTAATAATGAAGAAGTGAACTAGACTTGGGCCCAGGCCTAGATAGACAATAGCTTGCAGCAACGAGCAAAAGACCCCCGACACACATGAACAGATGTGGATGCATTTCTGTATGAATGCAATGGCGAACACAATGTGATGCTCTGCCTGGAGCTGCAGTGCAGCTGAGTGTAACACAGTGTCATGGAGTACTCTCTCTCTCTCTCTCTACATGCGTTGTGTGTGTGTGTGTGTCTACATATACAGAAGGGTACGCTTGCGCATGCATGCATCCATGCAGGTGGCATCTGGCTATGCATGCACGTATGCATGCACGTATGTATGTATGTATGTATGTATGTATGTATGTATGTTGTACGTACGTACGTATGTATGTATGCATGCATGCATGCATGTATGTATGTATGTATGTAGGTATGTATGTATGTATGTATGTATGTGTGCCTGCATGTCACGTTACACACCCCCACACACACATGTAATCAGAGCTTCCCAACGTATGAACGAATGTACGTAAACGTGTATGCATGCGCGCTTGTCGGCGTGTCTGTTTGTCTATCTGTCTGTCTGTCTGTCTGTCTGTCTCTCTGTCTCTGTCTCTGTCTGTCTGTCTGTCTGTCTGTCTGTCTGGATGCATGCATGCGTGTGTGCATGTGTGCATGCATGTATGTAGGTATGTGTGTAATTACGTGTGTGTGTGTGTGTGCTTGTGTAACAGGAGGTGTAGGTGTCTATGTTGCCGCGTGTATTGCTGTGTATGCGTGGGTGGGTGTATACAAATTCAAATATACAATCAAATACACACATGCTCGTAACTTCCGTGCTAAGAAAACAATTCTCTGTACATGAGACAGCGTATAGGTGGATCAAGAATGCTGGAGCATTCTATATAGCAGTATGATGCTGAACATTATCCCATTTTCATTCGCTCCTTCAAGCGCTACTCATTTCCTGAAACAGAAGCCGTGTAGTGGATGTTGTTCTGCCGGTAGCATCAGAAACCGCTGTACACAGATCTTGTATCCGACCATGCTGCTTCCAGTCAAAACCTTGCCGCCAACTGGGAGCGAGGGTGCCCGCACCCCAACCTTCACGCGTCCACCATCACACTGAGCAGGGGCGGAGGCCGCGCTGAACGTGGTGCTGCAGTCTGTGCAGAAGCACATTGACGGAGGGGAAAAAGAAGAAAACGAAGGCAAAGAGGACCCCAGACCAAAAAAAAAAAACCGGGAGCCGCCTCGCAGTCCAATAGGGAAAGGAGCAGAATCCACCAGCCAGGGCTTCTGTCCTTGATCACGCTGATGAAGGTCCGCCCAACTGAGTTTTGTTCATGAAGAGAACGACGGTAGTTGGAAAATGTCAACAATCTCATCAGCGCAATAGAACCTACAAGGCGCCCCGAGCCGAAGCCATCCCAAAACCAGCCAATCCCAAACCCCTTCGACGAAAGGACTCCGATTGAAAAAGAGCGTGATGAGCAATCCAAAAGAGAACATCGTATCCGTCAAGCTCCGGCCCGGCCGCATGTGTAGACCGGGGCAACAAGCCGAAAACTGAATTTAATCAAGTGGAACAGTGCAGCATCTGTCCTTGCGTCCTCACAGAGGAGACAGCAAGAAGGTAAACATGCAAAACCAGAACGGAACCATTCACAGGGTAGCAATTATGCTCCGAAGAGCAACAGCAGATTTGTACCCCCGTGACATCACCTGATCGCAGAAAGATGTGGAGGAATTTGGTCACGAGCGTGTGAATCAGCTGTACATAGTCCAGAACTCGTGCTTCTCTCAGGGAATAGAAGAGGCCTCAACCCTAAACCTTAAACTCTTTTAGAGCCTTCTACCATCCTATATATATATATAATCTAACATGCAATATATAATATACTATCTCAGGAAACAGAAGCCCCGCCCTTCTCACCTCGGCCCAGGGCTCGAGGCCGCGCGGCTCCCGGCCAAAGCGTGCGAGCTCCCGCTTGACCCAGCGCCTGCTTGGAGAGGGTTAAGGGTTTAGGGTTTTAGGGTTTAGGGTTTTAGGGTTTTAGGGTTTTAGGGTTTTAGGGTTTTAGGGTTTAGGGTTTAGGGTAGAAAGCGAAAGGTATTGGTCCCGAAAGGTGTCAGGGTTGATGGTGAACTGTAGGGCCAAGGGTTGTCCGAGCAGCTGCTGATTCGGGATCGCCGGCCGTGCATGCAACTGTGGAAGCTTTCCGGATGTTGGGGGCTTGTGTGTTCAGAGTTTAGGATTTCTGAGATAGTTGCATGCTCAAGCTTGCCGTCCTTCTTATCAGATGAGCTTGAATTCTCATAGGGAAGCTAAGCTTCTTCGTTTTAGATTCAAAGGAAAGCCGAATGCCTTCCTTACATTACTCCATGGCCCCGAGCAAGTTTAGCTTGCGGAGAGCATCCTTGGATAATATGTGGTCGCTAGTACTGAGAACAAGGCTTTGGGCCATAGCCTAAGCATACTTCAATTTTACTGAGGAACCCGAAGGAACAATGTCGGTAGTTCTGCCCCTAAAATATAGGACACGAGTTTAGTAGTGATGCTCTAGCGCCTAGACTCTAGGCAAGCCCAAACTCCAAAACCTCCAACCAGTGCTGGGGCCTCAATACTTGGAATAGGGGTTCGAGTTCTATAATGCCTTAATTCTTTGGGGACAATAAGGACACTCTAGTCTATTTATTCAGGATTCAGGGCCCCCTTACTAGCCCGTGATTTGCTGCATGCCTCAAACAGCGGAAAACGCGAGCAGCAGCCACTATCTTGATCGCGTGTGGGCATGATCTCCAAGACCTCGCCGAGAGACCGACACCCCCAACTGATGTGTTTTGGTACAGTGCGCCCTGGTTCCGTGTGAAGGATTCTGGGTTCTGCTGGAAAAAGCAGAAGCTCGTTGTCTTCAGCATCAGGAAACTTTGCAGCATCTCACTGTCCGGCCTTTTTGGATGGACTTTGTTTCTGGGGAGACATGACATCATTGGCACTCATGTCAAACTACAGCTCTCTGTGGAGACTGCGAGGCCTTAGATTGTTTGAGCCTGAAGGAACCTTTGTCACATCCTGCAAACCTCTCATCCCGCTGATCCTACATGGGAAGGTGGCCGGAGGCCAAGCTCGACTCCGTGGATTCGGATTTTAGCCATGCCCACATGTCACTGAACGAGGATGCCCAAGCTCCGTGCACTCCCTGCAGTGCATTGAAAAAGAGGCGATGCTGGAAGTTGGGTGCCTGCAGTTTGTGGGCCGGTCGATATAAAGCAGCTTTTATGGAGACGATGCATCGCCCTGTCCGTCTCATCGTAATTACCATGGCCATCAGAATTATATTGGAAACATTTCCAGTCGCATAATCTTTATCATTATCATGATCACGAGGTTTATTACACAATACCAGCATCATGCAATGCTTATTACGTAGCATCTTGATTACTGTCATGATTGCTGTGACTACTATCGGCAGTATAATCATGATTGTTTGCAATACTGTCATCTTCATTATTGTCTGTGCTATTGCTACTATCAGTAGTGCTACTACTATTGCTCTCGTCATTGCTGTTCTTGTTACTACGGTTGATGATATAATATAAATCCTGCATTACCCATAATAAGGAATACACCATAATTTCCATAGTTTAGGGTCCTTATAAGGTACTTCAGGATTTATATATCATGAACAGTATCATTGTTACAGTCGCCATGACAGCCCTGATATGCTTGGCTCGGGCCACTGCTGCCATCCGCAGACAGAAATCGCGCACGAAGTCTCGCACGTTGTCCGGCTGTGCCTGCAGAAGCTATTGGGGGACGACAAGAATAGAATCCCTCTGCAGGTTCCTTCATGGATTCTACAGGGGTTTATTGGGGCCGGGGGATACTTTACGATCTATATGGGGACTATCGTTGCCAGAAGCCATTATCTCTCTGAGCGATTGAGGAGTCCCTCTGTCGGACACAGCCATGTGCAGGTGCAAAGCTCTGCACTCTCTCTCCCTCTCCTCGATTCCGTCCTCCCAATCTTCCGTTTTCTGCAGGAACACATGTTGGGTTGCGAAAGTGCCGGTGTCGACGACGCTTTCTTAGTACGAGTAGGCGAAGGGCGATAAACACTGTCAGCTGACGATTGACGAACTTGTCCAGGCATCATTTGGCATCTCCTTCTCCACATGTACACATATGCATATATATATATATGTATATATGTCGATATACATACATACTCACTGTCACAACACGTAGCGAAGGAGATCCACAGCATCATGCTAAGAGTACATGCAGACAAACGTTCATGTGTTCATATGCCAACCCATGTGTGTATATATATATATACACACATGTAATATGTACATTGCATTACATACATTACATACATACGTGTGTGTGTGATAGATACATAAACACACATACCTTCGTGTATGTATATATATGTATATATGTATGTACACAAATACAAACGAATACACGAATAAAACACCTAGTCAATAACTATATATGAATATGTACACATAAATGTGCGTATATATATATATACATATGTACATATACATATACATACAGTATATGTAGATTATATATCTGTATATATGACAGCATTTGCACGCACCCACAGCTACACGCACGCGCACACACACACAGAGACACACAGACACACAGACATACAGACACGCAAACACACACGCGCACACACACACACACACCCGCACACACACACACACACGCACACACACCCGCACACACACACACACACCCGCACACACACACACACACCACAGATGCATGCGGACATCGCAGATATCGCGGCAAAGCAGAGCCTTCTTCAGCTCAGCCTGGAGCTTGAAGTCCAAGAGCTCGGCAAGGTGAGCGCGCCTAAAACGGGCGAATCACTTTTCAAAGGTGGTAGGGTTAGACTTGCGGTTTAGAATTCAGGCTAGGGATGGGGTGTTTAGGATATGGGCTGTGTCAACTACTCTTCTGGAGTCCTTGTGTAAGTAAACTCCCATCATCTGGTTCAAAAGCCAAGCTCTTGAACAAATCTACGTGTAGCCCGATGCGTAGGGATGAGTGGGGTCTCCAATTCAAAGCTCGGGGGGCATGGCATCATCCAGACTGCTGAGGCTGCATCTTGAGCTCCTCCTCCAGCTTATGAGGGTCGGCCACCTATCGTTGGACACGAGAGCTTCACTCCAAGATGTCAGAGAAAAGACAGCTAACTGCGACATTGAAGGCCCCGAGCTTAACATCTCAACTTTCTGCCGAACGTCTCCCGGCCTGTTCCAGCGGCGTGGAAACAACCCGCGTCCTTAGCTGACGGCACAGGGCTTTTGCGGTGCCCGTGTGACCAACGCATTGTGACCACGATGCCCTGGCCAATTTTCGGCTCTGTAATTGAATCTCACCCAAACATGAGCTGCCGTTGTCATGTGCGATGATGCGCGAAGATGTCCAAGAGGGAAAACATATGCACACGGACAAATCCCGTGATGCCTGCACCTGGCTGTATCCGAAGACCATTACGGCTTACAACTCTCTTTCGCCAAATTGCAACTCCCTGCAAACTAAACACTGAACACCAAACCTAAAGTCCTAAAGCAGCCCAAAATGGCCCAAAATCCTGAACTGCTTTGCAGCTCTGGGGCAGCACGATGGGCGGGGTTCGCTGCTCGGAGGCCTCAGGACGACACAAAGATGGCCACAGCGCACAAAATATGCAACAATGGGAAAAGAGTTCAATTGAACACTCACACTGCCAGACATTATGTAGATATGGTTGTGCATCTTTAGATGTATGCATCGATGATGTACGTATGTACGTATGTACGTACCTATAACATCCTATAACTACATATGTACGCACGCATGCATGCAAGCATGGATGCATGTGTTTGTGCATGTGCAGAATACAATATGATACACATGTTCTGAGCATTGGCATCCCCCAGCCCCACATGCAGAACAAAATAAACAACGGCACATTCAATATCAGTTTCTTCGAACTTGTTGGCTTCTACTCTGTAGAAGCAGCCGAAACTGAAATGCTAGTCATCAATGACTGGCAGCCGGAGAAACAAGAGAAACAACTAGTAGTTAGCACCACTACCATCGGCACAAGGCTCCGGCCGCCCGGGAGAGCGCCGGCATGGGCATGGAGGGCACCGGAGGACCTGGACCACCAGGTTGGGAGATGCCACGCGCGAGCCTGCACAGGCAAGGGGAAAGCAGGGAGACTTTCACATGGCCAGGGTCTAGGCCTAGACTACAGGGTTGGGCTCTGGGGTTTAGACTTGAGATTTGAGGTTTGGTTTGATCAACATTGGATAGGGTTCAGGTCAATGGGACACCGGCTTTTGCTCTTGCAAATGTCAGCCCCCTAGAGAAGGGTGCGCGAACTTCAGCCGGCCTGGTAGTTGCGAGATTAGGATACTCTATCGGGCCCAGCGGACAGCCAACGACCCTAGCTCCCCACACCCTATGGGCCCTATGGCTTAGCTCTGTAGGACTTCAGGCTTTCCTAGAGTGCTCGATAGGGGCGAGGACATGAGAGCTCAGTTCCGAGACCACCAAGCCAAATCGACAAAGCACAACAGCCGAAAGTCTCCACCCAATCCTTCAAATCACAGCACTGTTGATGATCATAGCAGCAGTAACAACAACAGCAGCAGCAGCAGCAGCAGCAAACAGCGACGACGACGACGACGACGACGACAACAACCACAACAACAACAACAACAAGAAGAACAATTACAATGACAAGAAAAATAACAATAACAATAACAACAATAAATAAGAAGAAGAACAAGAAGCAGAACCAGAACCCGAACCAGAACCGCAAACAGAACCGGAAACGAACCAGAACCAGAACCACCCCAGAACCACCAGAACCACCAACACCACCACCGCCACCGCCACCGCCACCGCCACCGCCACCACCGCCACCACCACCACCGCCACCGCCACCACAACCACCACCACCACAACAAGCACAACAAGCACAACAACCACCACAACCACCACAACCACAACAACAACCACAACAACACCAAAACCAACACCAAAACCAACACCAACATCAACACCAGCAACACTAACAACACCAACAACACCAGCAACACCAACAACACCAACAACAGCAGCAACAGTAAATGCAACAGTCATACCGGGCAGCACCTATGCCAGGAGCAAGCCTTGTCAAGATAACACAATCATCTCTGTAACTATGGTATGCGATAGCTATAGATATAGAAACAAGGCAATGCAATATGCTCCTGTAGGAGACAACAAATCAAGACCAGCAACACACATGCGATCAATCCCTGGCGGGACCTGGGCGGCTCTGGAACGGCCTCAGGCCCGTTCACTAAAATTGCAGTTGCGGCTTGGAGTTGAGGGATCTCTAGAAACTTCGTTAAGGATTCCTCCCAAGAAAACCGAACAGTCGGAGGAGTCTGACGCTTCGCGGGCCATGAAACCCAGGCCACAAGTCTCAGTGTCCACCTGGAGGAGCTCAACTCACTGCGCATGCTGCTTCAAAGCACTCGCAGAGGATGTGGGAGCGTGGTGATAGGTTCGGAATATTGATAGATGCAGTGTCATTCGCATGTATAGCCATGCTACAAATACGAAACACTCGCGGGCTGGGCGTGGTTTATTCACAGGAGCAGGCTTGAGTCTGGAGGGATCGATGATCTAATCCTGGATCCCCCTCATCCCCGCAACAGGAGGGTGATCCTGATGTGTACCCTGACTTCGGACACCCTCCTCGGAGCGGAGGGATTCTAGACACTCGAAGGCCTTTCAAGTCTCCAGTACCCCAACACTGGGCTCTTGCTATTGAAGGAGGGGCTGTAACTGTCAGAAACCCTAGGACATCGAAGACCCCTAAACACAAAATCTTATCTAGTTCTGCCCGAAGGCCGGGAACAAAGAGCCGTCCGCAGTTCAAATAGATTCTATTCTATTCTCTTCTACTATACTATATTCTATTCTATTCTAGTAGATTTTTATACTTGATTATTATATTATGTTATACTATATTATATTATAGTATATTGTATCATATTATATTATATTATGTCATACTATATTATATTATATGATATGATATGGTATTATATTATATTATATTATATTGTATCATATTATATTATATTATGTCATACTATATTACATTATATGATATGATATGGTATTATATTATATTATACTATACTATATTATATTGTATTATATTATATTATGAGGAGCTTTTTTCAGCCTGGGCACTGCCTCCGCCTTCGAGATGTATGACTAAGACTTGACGGCGGGAGGTCTGTTGCCAGCAGCCAGCGTCCCTTTTGCGACTACGCGGTGGCCAAGGGCAAACCATTCCTGGGAGTTCAGAATGTTTCAAAGTCCTCCAAGCTAGTGGCCGTCTCCGTGGGCTCGATGGGTTCAGCAGGTTGTGGAGGTTTCGGCTTCGCCGGGGCTTTGGCCACAGCCTTGGCATCCATTTTTGGCGCGCTCTTCTTCGGGAGCTCTGCTTTGCCTTGGGGCGCCTTGGGGGGGCTCGAGGGGCCCGGGGCCGGGGCGGCCTGGGCTGGCGGGCCGGCGAAGCTCTTTCGAATGTAGCTGAGCATGCCGGCAGGCACTGGCAGGGAGGATTCTGGTGGTGCCTTGGCTTTCGCTGGTGCTTTGATCACGGCCTTGGGCTCTGCTTTAGGTGCGGCGGCCTTGCTTCCGAGCAAGCCGGTCATGCCACCCATGACCTGCTCAGTGATGCTCTTACGAGCATCTTGTGGCTTCGGCTTCGGCATCAGGGCTTGCTTCGACATCGGCTTGGGAAGTGCATTCTTCGGCCCCGGATGCACAACCTTGGGCGGAGCTACCACACTCACTGCTGGCGGTGCCTTCACAGGTTCAGTGGCCGCAGCAGAATCTCCAGTCGCTGATACCAAGATTGCAGAAGAGACCAGCAGCCTAGCTGCTTGTCTCGTTGCCTCGTCGCGCGTAGGCCCTCTTCCCTGGGTGACGGCAATTACGACGGGATCCGTTGCATCACGCAGCTGTGCTTGCCGGAAATCCGCAAAGTGTTGCTTGCACACCTGCCGGCAAAGTTCCACGGAGTCGACCATGAATTGCTGCACCAGCGACTCCATTTTAGCCTGGAGCTCCTTCTCAACAGACTGGGACAGGCGAGACAGCGCTTCATCCATCGCGATCAGTGCTTGCACTGGGCAAGCCGACGGAAATTTGAAGCCTCTAGATTCTAGACCTGCAGCACATTTCAACATGATCAAATCTGCTGCAAGGACGCTGAAGTGTGACAAATGAGTGTGGAATTGCTGGGCCGTCTTGCCGCACTACCCTCAAGCCTCGCAAAGCCTGCAGTCGAGAGCAATCCAACGGCACCCATACTTCATAGCGCATTTTCCCCGGTGCCCCATCAGGAGAACCCCTGCAGAGGCAAAGAAGGAGCTGGGGCACCAGCTGCGCCCGGCCCGAATCCCGATTCCTGCGTTTTCGGGCTCCCCCCCCCGGGTAGTTTGGGCGTTCTTAGACGGCCGTCGAAGCTCCAAGAACACAAACTCTGAAGGACCTAGAATCAAGAAGCCTTCCTCCGATCCGCAACGAAACCCGACATGCCTGCCGCAACCCCGTGAACTCGAAAACCACGCACTTCCAAAGGCGTCCGTCCGAAAATCCCAGATTTTGGAGCTGAGGCAAGAGCCAGCCGTCGAGCAGCTGCTTCCGGATCAGTCGAGCCCCTCACATAAACACATCTTTGCCAGGATAGCGCAGTTTAGCATAGTTTAGCTTCTTTTTTCTTGTGATGCCGCCTGTCGAAAAGGTAGCATCGATTCTTCCGCGGAGGTTTGGAGCCGCGATATTCCGTGCGTTCGCCCTTCGAAGCTTCAGAGTCACTGCCCCAACGGACCAGGCCTTTGGATGACCAGAGGCGACTGCTCCGGCGTGGGTGCCTTGCTGAGTTGGGATGTCGGGAATGGGGCCCTGGAGTAGAGGCCTCGGGGTTGTTTGAAGATTGATGCTACAGACTTGGCGACCGGTAGTTTTGAGGTTCAGTGGCTGGTTGGAGTATGTTTTCGAACCTCATTTTTGGCTGCAGGGGGGCCTTATGGGGAAGGTGTGCAATACACTACACGACATCGGTTTGGAATTTGCGGCTCGTGACTTGTGGCATCTGGAGTAAGGTTTATGCGGTTCGAGGATGTAGCAGCTTGAGACTCTTGGACACGAAGCCTCTAATAAATCTAAAGTACGCATGTTAGGAGAAAACTAGCAGTGATTTCTGAATTTTGGACGGCTCAGAGATGCTCAGAGGCTACGTTGCCATGTCTACCTACGATCCCGGAGCCCCGGAGCCTGCACGCGAAGCTGATTCAGAACCCTTCGTAGGTCGTACATACAAGCACAGCATGCACCATGAAACTCACGGCGAGTCCGATACACCCGAGCATATGTTTCAGAACCCTCAAACACACAAACATGGCCATGAAGCACATGACGGGGAAACCAGAGGCCTGACTGCGTAGGACCTTGAGGCTTCTTCGAAACCAGCCCTAAACCATAAGGTCGTGGCAAGTTGATTTGCATCCTCAGGGCTGGCCTCAGACAAAGATTGGGTTCACGGATCTGGGCTAGCCGCAGACATGTTTCAAGGGCATTCAAGGGGATGGAAAGCTTCAGACTTGGAAACTGCCAATGATTCAGGACCGTGCCTCATCGTAACTAATTCGAGCTTGAATTCATTCCTTCCGCACTGGGTGGTAACAAAGAGCTTGCGCAGCTTGTCACGTATAGGATCGGATCGACTCAACGCTCACTCCGTTCACAGCGGCTCGCTCGCTTTTCCAATTCTTTTTGGCTGAAGGGGCCCAGTGGACGGAAAGCTACGGCACAGCCCCAGAAAAGGAGATGATAGCGGAACGGGAGCATTCTGGGGAACTCCACAAGCTGTGGACCCGCTGTCCCGGAACCTTCATGTGAGTTCCTCATAGTTCATCAAAGTCCTATGTTGGAGGCAAAGCACCACTAAGCTTGTTTCAGGCACATGCCGCCGGGCCCATGACGTCTGCCAAGGGAGTTATCGCCACTGTGGAGTGGACATTGGGATCCTGCAGCCAGCTGCAGAAGATACAGAGGTGCACTTTCATGATCCGCCCTGTCTGGCCCTCCTTGGTCATCACAGCATAACTCAATTGAGAACCCACTTATTCCAAGGCCGAGTGGTCCATGTCAGGTACGGAAGCTGTTTCGGTTTCAAGACAGAGCTAGCACGTCTGCGGGCCAGCGAATACAAGGGCCTGTCATGGAGATTCATCGAGCTGGGATACCGGTTCATCGGGGGCTTGAAGCCATTCAACCATGGACGAGCTTGGAAGTTTCGCTCTGTTCTTTGTTTCGTTTAACCCGTGCCTCTTTTGATTGGGTTACGCTTAAACGGAACGAGAACAGAAGCGAAAGGAAACGAATGTGGTCAGTGAGGAAGCGAACGTAAAGAGACCAAAATAAACCAAATTCAAACAGAGGGAACGAAGTGAAGCAACACACGGGTAACGAAGAGGAGCGCGTGGTCGTTCACTTCGTTACAGTTTTTTTGCGTTCTTTTTCGTGCTGTTTATCTTTCTATTCCTTTCGCTTAACTCATGCATTCGTTTCACTGCTTTAGAATTAAACGAAATGAATGGAAACAAAGCACACGAATCCGTTCCCTTTTCCTTTTTACTTTGCGCTCTATCGTTTAAACTCCGAGCTATCGCAAGTCATAGGCGCATCCTGAAGCAATCGCAATTCCGAATCCACCCGCCGTCTACGTAAGAACCTGTTCACGCGTCTACACCAAAGCAAAGCCAGTCGCTGTCCAGCAAGTAAGAGTACAGGAAGGAAGCTAGGGCTTGGGTTGGTGGCCGCCGCCACCTCGAGCGGATTGCTTTGAGTCAGCACGGATGGGTCAGGAATGATAGAACAGCAGTACGGATGATGATGCCTTAAACCAGGGGCTGTTTAGTTTGGGTCTGGTGATGCTGGCTTGGGAGGTTGAGTTGACAGCTGCAACAGGGAAAGAGCTTTGGACTGGAGCAGAAGGTGCGAAACCTGCCAGGGTCTTGAAGCTTCTCCGTGGCTTCACAGCATGCGGTGGGTTCTGCCAAGACCTGGTGATACACTATGGCACCGGAAATTTTCGCAACATCCGATTAGCTTTTTGGCACCCCATAGTTTGTGGCTCATGCTACATGGCTACACTGCACTAAGCCTCAAAAATGGAATCATCGAGGGTTTGAGATCTGGTGAAGGATAAGTACAGTGACATGTTTCCTATGGATTGATGCTCCTGGGGTCCCGGCTGCATAAGCTTCAGTTCCTGGCGACAGCTACATGCGACCCAGCTTCCAAAACTGCAGTACAGCGGCCCATCTACCCATGAGAGTCTGTGGAGGTTCGCTTCAGGTTTGAAGCCCGTTGCCCTTTGGTCATCTGTCTTTGCTTTCTTTTGAGACTCGGAGCTCGCACGGACGAGAACGGCACGCTCGTTCTGCGACTTGCGCTGCAAGTTTTGAATCGCACTGGCTGGAAGCAACAACTCGAGGTCTCGCTGCCAGAACTCTTCGTGATCGTACGCTGTGGCTTTGAAGTTGCACTGTGAGCTGTGTTCCCAAGTTGCCAAGGCGTCTTGGACCGAAGTGCAGCACTGCGTCCGCCGCTCCCACGTCGGCTGAGCACATGCTCTAGACTCTAGCAATCTCTGCGTCTCTGGTTTCCGGCAACAGGCCCTCAGTGCTCCTTTGCGAATTTGCCAACTTGCTGAGGCACCGTCCCTAAAAATCAGCAAAAACTGCCTGTAGCACTTTCGAGCACCTTGATAGCAGGGGTCCTGAATCATGGCCGCCTGCCGAAGCTCATCAACAAGAGCCGGCACCTTGGTGCGTCGCAGGGCTCATTCGATGAATGGGGTCTTGCAATCTCTGAGATTGCAGAGCACAGGTGAGGTGCTTTGCAGCTGGACCCGGTAGGACCGCTGCTGTAAGGCCTCAAGCTTTTAAGTGTCCCGTTGAGGTGTCGGCACCGTGCAACTCGCAGTATTGCGGGTAGAAGTCCTGTCGAGGTCAAGGTGTCGCAGTTCCCAGTTTCTGCAGGGACTACAGTGGCCGTGCAACTGGAGTTCTGATGTTGTTCAATTGAGCAGGATGCTGCATAGGTTGGACATCACTCTTGGGTAGGACCACCTCCAGTCACAACTTATTGCAACATGCGACACGTCCACTGTACACATTACCCGAATGGAGACCCGGGTGAAGAGTGCGAGTCAAAGTGAACCGTCGAAGCAGTAGGATGAAAACTGTTGCATCCACAGGTCAACTCGACGCCTCCGCGGCCGATTCGAGGCTAACGTTTGTGTGCTCTTCGAGGAACTTCACATAGGACCTGCTGTTGCGTGGGTCAACATGCATCGGATCCGACTCTAGTCCCCATGTCTCCGGGCATCGGAGCATTCCCTGATCCCGGGATTCCGATGCAGCCCTCTCAGAAGACTGTGGATCCTGGGATTCTGATCGCTAGAATTGGAGATATTCCATGGCCCTGCGAGCCGGGGCCATGGCTCGAAGGTTCGCTCCCGAGAGTTGCATGCCAACGGCTTGCCCTTCTTCCCCGCGAGGAACAGCCTCAAAGGGGCACTTCCATGTACGGTACAGGACCATGAAGCCGCAGTAATCTCGACCACGGGCGATGATCATGATGATAATGCGGAGAAGACGAGGACGACGACGATGACGAGGGTCGTGCCGCTACTTATGAGTTGCTGATGGAAATCATTATGATTCTGATGATTGTGATGATCATGCTTCCTGCCCGGTCGAAAACGATTCGGCGTCAAAGAACACACAGACTGAAGCCGAGCATGGCCTTCTTTTACATGCCGCTGTCACCACCGCATGTGGTTCATTAACAGGCTGGTCTGTCAAGACGAAGAGGCAGAACTCCAGGCATCCGAAGGTACGGGAAGAGCTTCTGCCATGCCAATTTCACTCGAGCTCCCACCGAGAAAAAGCGGCAGCATTGCTACATCCAGCCCCGTGTGCTTTTGCAAGCCTGAAGCGAAGTTTTTGCCGAGTATGCATACCTTGTCTTGCAGCAGTTTTGGCAGGAAGGGCCTGATCAGTCCGTAAAAGGTGGCAAGGAAGGCAGGCGCACGCACCACCGTGACAGAGGCAGTAACCTCGGGGAAGTAGGATTTGCCCAGGCTGATGATCCTCCGCAGGATCGGAATATAGCGCGCATTGTCGAAGCCAAAGCCATCGCAGTCTATGATGAGACGTGCGCGAACCAGCTCGCCTTTTCTCAAGGATGCTGCCCGTGAAGCTTGCAGCGCATCCTGTTGTCACATGTTTTCACGGATCAGGATGCAATAATGTTCTGGTGATGGTTGCGAGTTCCTGAACTTAACAGCTGCTACCGATACCGCGAAAACGACGACGGCGACTACGACTACGACGAAAACAAAGGCTGCCTCCGCCTGCTCCACTACACTCGTAGACCCTAGACTCTTTACTCCTGCTCGAACTCCTTGTCCTCCTACTCCTCCTACCACCACTGCCACACTACCATACAGAAAACTCCTACTGCCACGACAACTACCACCACAACTGCCACTGCTACTCCTACTGCTACTCCTACTACTAAGCTGTCTGAATTGTTTACTGTTTTTTGCACCCTCACTCACCCAATCACTCACTCAAAGGAGCTCAGACTGTGCAGTCCTCTCCCTTCTGAAAGCCTGGCAAACTACAAGAAACTGTTCCCGAGAAACGAGTGAGAACACCACTGTAAACTGCAACCCAAAATTCGCGGGCGTCCTCCAGGTGAACGACGAAGGCTTGGATCATTAGATCGACCATGTCTTCTCGCACTATCCCCTTGTAGTCTGCGCTGCCAGCCCGCCATACCAAGATGGGCTCGTCTGCCTTTTGCGTGCAGATTCGACCGAAGAATGCATGGCGCATGGCCAGCTGAGACTGAGGGGTGCGTGGAGCGCACACCCAGGTCCAAGTGGCAGGGTCTGTGGCACGGCCGGAGTCCGGTTTGTAATGTCCGGGCTCGCCGTAAGCATCCATCACTAGCGGGATGGAGAAACTGGAACGCCATGCCAGGGTGGCATTGTACATGCCAGCGGCTGCTTCCACGTCGCGGCCGCGGGCCCTGGTAGCAAGAATGACAACTCTCATAACCAAAACCAGAAACCATCAAAGGTGCCTGACCGGTCAAGATCAGGGTTCTCTCCCTCCCCCTCCCCTCCTCTCGCCCCAAGCACTAATCCTGAGTCGCCTGTAGAACCGGAGCAGCGTGAGTGGGTCTGCGAGTGGCTCTGGGCCTTCCGCCGCTACTGCCTCAAACTCCGGTCCGACGGCTGTGGCTTCTGGCTTTTCTGTGCACGGCATTAAAGCTTTTGAGGTTCTGAAGGTTGGAGTTGCAAGATTCTAGGAGTTTTGGATAGGCATTTCGGCTCAGTATCGGGTCCGGTCTTACAGCCTCATCCATCGGAAAGGCACAAACGAGAATGTAGCCTACTCACCACACCAATGCGGGCCAAATAGGTTGCCCCCTTTTTTAAGACGTGATAGAACTTTTCAAGAGGTCGGAAGGCCCCCGAAACCCTGAACCCCATTGGAGGCCCTTTGTCATCAGGAAGAGCCTGGGCTCCAACCAATTTTTGTCAAGGCCTCAAGTCCCAAAGTGGCAAGCAGCGACTCCAAAATGCCTAGAACGCTGAACCAGCAAGAACTCAAACTATAAATTCTCGCAGTATTGTCCATGTTACATGGGAAGTTTAGGATCCTAAACCCTACAGAAAAAACCGCAAGACCCTCAACCTTCACATCATTGTCGGAGATTTGTGGGGCGGGTCCCTCCTCGGCCAAAGCAGCCACTCCTGCCGCCTCGCTCGTCGGAACACCCAGATCTACCAGTCCTTGTGGCTCTGTGCGGTCTGTCATGGATGGGCAGGGTTGACAATCTATGCCCGCAAAAACAGGAATGTTGTTCCTTCGGTTCCGCGGTTCCAGTGATTGCCAACCACTACAAGGGCACGGTGCACATCAAGTCGAAAAACCAAGCTCATGGTTTGGATGCTGTCTGATTCTGGCCCCATTCCCTACTGTCACACACACACACACACCCACCCACCCTTCATCCACCCAAACGGCCACGCCGCGTTTCTGCCCCTCGCCGCCAGGCGCTGAGAAGCCTCCGAAGTCCTTGCGCGGCGGGCTCTTCCAGGTGGCACATCGCAAGTCAGCTCCCGGAACACGATTACAATCGGGCTCAGGAGATCTCAACAAGACACGCCGGAAAAGTTGCATCTTCAGCAGCTAAAAGCTTCACACCTGGACGCACGCACTTACGAAAGGCCTTTGCGAAGTGCACAATCAGCGCGGCAGGAAGCCAATGTAGCCAACGCCACCATCGCCGGTGACAAGGCCATCTCATCTTATGTCTCATGCTACAAGGCAAAGACATGTGCGTGTGTGTGTGTGCGCGCTGTGTGTGGCTGCACTGAGTAATGCATAAAGTCAGGCAGGCATCTATAGAGTCTAGACAAGTTGCAGCCAGCAAACGGTTGCGGCCAAGCTTGGGTCTCGGCCTCTTACTCCTCTCTTGCTGCAGTTTTCACCATGTCATCGACCACCAGAGCTGAACCACTTGCAGAGACATAGCATGCGACGAGTAGCATGAACATCATTACAAGGCTCGTCGCCACAATTCGACTAGCTGCCGAGAGCTTCGCTTGACGTTCGGTATGAAGGACTCTGGGAAGAAGCGGTTGGGCCTCAGTTTCATGCATATGAACCAAGCGGTGTAGACAGTCTGGAAGACAGATCTCCAAAGCCATGACATGCTTAAGACTGTGGCACATCGTTCTCGTCGGAGTCCATCATAGCAATCCGGATGTTGCTTGACCCCTGTGCGAGCTCCACTGGCACTTTCCGTCTAGCTGGCCAGAAACCCTCCAAGAATGCCAATCGTGTGATGATGGACACTTGCACGAAAAACTTGCAAGGAATAATAGTGCCGTCGTGGCATAGACGCAGCAGCGGGTAGAAGTAGTACCAAAAAGTGGGAGTGGGAAAATCGTCGTCGCCGCTTGTGGCGGTCGTCGTCGTTCCGTCGTCGTCGTCGCCGCGTCGTCGCCGCTTGCGTCATTGTTCTGCCGTGGTCTTCGACGCAGCACGTAGGAGGATCCCCTCATTGGCATGGAGCCTACTCAAATCCACATACAAGTCAACATCACCACCATCATCAACATCATCAGCATCACCAACAGCACCACCATCACCAAATCATAATCATCTCCTTCCTCATCACAATTACCTTCAAGATCGTCGCCCTCGTCATCGCCGTTATCGTCTTCACCAGCTGCAACACTACCGTCATCATCCGCAGCAAAACCACTCCAAGTCATTTTACAACCGAGAGCACACCAACAATGATCCTAGGAAGCAGTAGCTAATCAATGTGTTGCGGTTGCTCCTTCAGCATCTTCGCCAGCTTTCTCCAGTGTGGCTTGACCTCTTGGCCTCGAAGTAGAAGCGAAGAACCCTAAATCGTGCCAGGCCCGGGCCAAGAAGTGAACTTAATAACGCTATGCAACTTCACCAACAACAACAACTGGAAGCAATATTTTAGTAGCGAGGTACTGACTAATCATGCAGTACAACATGCCACGAAAGCCTTCCTCAACTAGTTGTCGGAGCTCGAAGGGGCACAGATTTGAAGTGAGTCTGGATTGGAAGTTTGATCCTGCTCCATGATGCATGTTGCGCACAGGATGAGAGATACTTCTGGGATCGAGCACGGAGCCACTTCGCTCGAACTTCGCGCATGTTGCACAAGGTCTTTTCGGAGTTTGGTCCCATGCTGGAGTTGTTTCAGAAAAGCTCCAGGGACCCCGGGTCTCAGGCTGCTTTGCCACGACGGCCTTGCATCCCAGCCCTAATTTAGGCAACACTGAAAACATCGCTATCTTTGGTAAACGGAGACTCTGGAATACTTGCAGGCTCCGGGCCAAATCATCCGACACAAAAGCTACCGCTAAGTGGTACAGCTTCATCCTGCATTCAAATCACTCAGGTCCTGAGCATCTTGTGAAGAATTAGGTACGTCGCGGGTTCAGGAATCAGGAGCCGGTGATCAAAAGAGGACAAGCTCAACCGCTGTGTGCGGGCGGCAAAGGATTGTTCTTCAGACTGCGAGTAGCGGATGACTTACGCCTTACCTTCGTTCTCATCATGCTTTAGCCTCCCCTCGAGCCCTTAACCCTCAACCACAGCTAAAGGAAGACGCAGCCAGGCGCCGAGCAGGCTTCGCACCAGGGCGCATAAATGAGCACGAAGACGTGCCTCCGTAAAAACCGTGGCGATACAAGTCGAGCAAAGAAGCTATAGGGTTTAGGGTCAGTATAGGGGCCCTCATACTTAGAATAAGCTTTCCGAGCAAAGAAGCTTAGGTTTAGGGTTTAGGGTTTGGTGTGATCTGAACTCGGATGAAGATTTTGAGCTCTTGCAGCCCTGGATGTGCCTGGTGCTCAGTTGGAGGCGTTCGGGAACTGGTGCTCGTGTCATGAATCTCCGCAACCTAGTCCCTGAGTTCCCTGCTCATTCTGCAGTTACCAGCCGGGAAGTTTCTGTGTACAACGAATACACCCCAATGACAAGAAGTGTAACTTCAGAACCATACGACTAAGACCAAAAGTTGTGATAACCCATAAGAGTCGCAACAAGAAGAACCGCCTTTTCAGACACTGAGGCTAGGGCTCCTTAGACTCCAGCACGAGGTCTTTGAAGGAATCGCCCACCAAGACCTTTGCCGGAGGTCACCCGACGAAACTTTCACCAAGTACTGTAAGTCAACTAAGCATATTTCCATCATTTCCATCACTTAGACACCCATAGCCGGTGCAATCCCGGGACTCCGCGCCGTGAGACCCTCGTGCCGCGGATCCGCGTCGTTGGGAGGCCTGCGCAAAACTCTTTGCTAGCTCAGCTCATATTTCAGCAAAGCCCCGAACATGAACCCGGTTCTCGGTGAGCCGACCCCCCTTCCCCCTGTCGCCGGGTCCAAACATGTCGAATCCCTCTGACTGCGCGCACCACTTCTCCCCCATGACGGCTCCAACACCATCAACTGTCACCAGGATCTCGTCCCAAACACACACCCGATCATTGTGACAGTGGACACTTTCCAACCACGACTCACACATGAGGATGTTAAGAATGCAACTGTCACGAGGATCGCGTTCCTGACCGGCCCAGTTCCTGTGACCGTTGCAAGAAAGGAAGACACCAACACCCCCAAGCCCGAACTACACCACACCGCAGTCCAAGCAGACCCAAACCCGAACCACATCACACCCCAGGGGGAGGGAAGGCACCCCAAGCAAACAGAAAACCTGAACCACGTCACACCATAGGGCGGGGCAGCAAGCACGGGCAAGCAAATCCCGCACTGAAAGACTGATGCTCATGAGGATGATGATGATGATGATAACGACGATGATGATAATCGCAGAGGAACTCAAACCTCGAACCACACCACACCACAGGGGGAGCCACTCCAACACAAACCCCCAAATACGGCACAGCACGGCGGGGGGCACGCCAAGGGGGGGCGGCCGCACCGGGATCATGTATCCAAAAAAGCCCCAAAGCCGGCCTTGCCGCACTCTTCTGCCGGGCTGTGTGGCCTAAGCTCGGGAGGTCGAAGTGGTCGGGATTATGAGGTTTGGGGTTAAAGAACTTGGGAATTTACGGGGCTCGCGGTGTAAGAGGGATACATTTAAGGCTAAGGAGCTATGATGCGAGAGTCCGAAATTTTGGCATTTGGCACCTTTTCGGTCGCCTTCCTGGGTCTTCTGAACAACCGACAATCATGTTACAACCGGTGCTGACCTTTTGGCACCTCGGGCAGTTGGCTCCTCGCACAACCTGTCTTCATTGTCACAGCCAGCATTCGACGCTTCTTTCGAGCAGAATGCAACCCCCATCTCTGTGCAATTGCCTCTGGCTCCACAGCGGGCAGCCTCTGCTGCACAAACGCATCTTGAGTTCGGAACGTTTGCCTTGTCCAGTAAATTGACACAGTTTACAAAACAACCGCCGCAAACTCCGCGCTCACCATCAGGCCCGAAACTCACATCACAATTGCTCATGCGGTGTTCGCGCCCACACGCGTCCATAGGCAGAAAGCCGTCCGGATATGATATCTTCCGCTTACTGCAGCTCTTTGAACCGAATGCTTGCAAGGCCTCACCAAGGTCGCTGGAACTGTCTGGAATCAGTGAACCGGACGGGCAGGAAACCGGACTGCTGAAAAAAGCAGTCATCACATCCGTGAGACAATAATCGCTAGAGACACAATGCTTTCCAGTTTGAAGCTCCACTTGTGCTTTGCAAGTTGGCAAAGCTTCAAAGGTGGCGCGAGCAGATCGCAAGGGAGTCTGCCCATCCAAGTCGCCATTGGTCACGAGAACTGTGACATTGCTCCAAGGATGACCGTTGCTATGGACAAGCGCAGAATTCTCGCGATAGCCGTACTTATTGAACACGTCTTGATAGCGCGTCATCAACGTCACGAAGTCCGGTGCCCAGAAGACGTACTCGTCGAAGTAGCGTCGCCATGATTCCAAGCTGCAGCTCCCATGCTGCGCAACCTCCAAGCCCCACGAGTGTAGCTCAGGAGGTCCTTTCCTTGGTTTAAGCAGGCCATGTAAGACATCGTGAGGCTTTTCTTGGTGCTACTTGCATCTAGTCGTTTGCTTGTTCTTCTGTACAACTAAGATCCCTTCCACATGTCACCGAAGCTGACGACATGGTGAAGAATCGCTGAAAAGGAGGATGGATAGGTCTCAAAATACTTTTCTGCAAGCTCAACACCGTCGTCGATTGAGTCGGCAACTGCCCAGAAATCACTTGGAATGGTCGTACGAGTCGCATCTTTTATACATCGCCGCAAGGTGAGAACCATCCGGACGAATGCTTGCATTTCGGAAGACCCCCTCGTAACATGGATATAGCCCATTGCACCCAGAGCCTCCTTGGCTGAGGTTTTCGCTGTCCACCCAGAACGTGCGGATGACTTCGCAAATCGCTCCCAAAGGTATTTACCACACAAACCTGCTGAACCGTCGGCAATGGCCTTGTCAATCTCCTTCACAGCCTCCCCAAACCAAACAGCAACAGAGCCAGTGGCAGGTGCGCCTAGCTTGCGACGACAATCTTCATCGCAGTACTGATCCAACAGCCGCTGCCCGGCACGATTAGCTGCCATTGCATATTGGCCAAAGTCATAGTCCCCACTGCAAACACCATCAATGCCGACATGCGAGACGATGACAGGAAACTCCTGGCCCTGCAGTTCCAGGAAGCGTCGCGCCCATACGGTTCCGTAGGAAACACCAAGGATGCCAACATCGGCTGTGCTTCCTGTTTCGGCTTGAATTGCCATGATGATGGAGGCCAGATCTCGCGCAGCATTGGCCGCAGTGAAATGCTTGGGCGCGCCAATGTCCTCTGAGATTTCGGCCAGGCAGGCATCAACAGTTTCCGTAGACACGTTGCCAAGACCTACCCATTTCATCCACGAGTTGCCCCAGGGCAAATTACCAGGCTGCTGGCGGACTTTTGGGCAATCCAACAAGGTGGACCATCCAGTACCGCGATGGTCCAGTGTATAACTAACCTTTCCAGGAATTCCATCGTAACCAAACTTATATAGCAAGGGATGCGAAGGCGCACCGGGGCCTCCTTGCATAAACCAGAGCTGGCCGTCGTCTGCGGTGGCAGAACGAGAGCGTTTCACCGTCACGGTGATGCTGCCACCGGCCGGTCCCTGGCTATAGTCTAGTGGCACCCGGTACCTGCGGCACATTTCGCTTGAAAGACGTCTGGGTGGAGAGGAGGCTTTCCAACCGGCTCCCAAACCAAACTCAGTTCTTGCCTCCGACATGGGGCAACTGCCCCAGTCGGCGACTGGTTGCGCAAGGCCCAGGGTGATCACAGGTACCGGTACTGAGGAGTACGGCAAGTCCTGGCAAATTTCGTCGCGATCTGGAGAAGGCGGCGGTGGAGGCGGGTCGTCACCGGAGCTTCGTCCGATAAGGGAAACAATTAGGAAGGCGCTGAAACCCAGACTAACGATGACGACACTCACGGCTATTGCAACCTTGATCGGCGTCCCCGCCCTTGGCTCGGCCCTCACGGCTCTTGCAGCCTCTTCGACTTGAAAAGACTCCATAGCATGGTGCGGCCACTATGCCGCTGGCTTGAGAGGTCTGCTTTCGACACTTTTCTAAGCCGGGAGCAAAACACCGCCCAGCGTGTTTTCACGGCTTTCATCCTCAAGCACTATCACTCTGATCATGGTGCGGATCCCCGTCAGTATTATTACGTTGCTAATTAAATGACCATCCCCGACGAGTCTGCCAGATTTGCTACTGCAAGCAATGTTCCAGTCAACATCACTCTTATTGTTGTTGTTGTTGTTGTTGTTGTTGTTGCTGTTGTTGTTGTTGTTGTCGTTGTTGTTGTTGTTGCTGTTGCTGTTGCTGTTGCAGTTGCAGTTGTTGTTGTTGTTGTTGCTGTTGCTGCGGCTGGTCTTGTTGCTACTGTTGCTGATGCTGTTGCCATCGCTGTCGCCGTTGCTGTGGAAGTCGTGGTAGTCGTGGTCGCCGCCGTGTTGATGATGTTGAGGATGCTGGTGATGTTGTTGATGCTATTATTGTTGTTGTTGTTGCTGCTGCTGCTGCTGTTGCTGTTGCTGTTGCTGTTGCTGTTGCTGCTGCTGTTGTTGTTGTTGTTGTTTCGGTGGTGGTTGTGGTTGTGGTGGTTGTTGTTGTGGTGGTTCTGATTGCTGCTATTGTTGCTGCTGCTGTTGTTGGTGCTGCTCTTCTTGTTATTGCTACCATGTGGTGGTGGTAGTTGTGGTTGTTGTTGTTGTTGTTGCTTTTGTTGATGTAGCGGCTTCAAGACGAGACGGAATGACACTTATTTCAGTCGAGCTACTTTGCATCCTTATATATCACTGCTACATGCTTTCTGCCTCTTCTTCAAGATTGTATCCTTAGATTATTCTTCTGATGCTCACAAACATTGCAGCTCCCAAATCCTGAAGGACACACTGAGTAATCTACTGGGGCTTACTAAGGCCCGAAACTCCTCACCAGCGAAACAAGCTGCTAATGTCTATTGGCCTTTGCTGGGGCTCGCCAGCGCCTGCTGAGCACTGCTGTTTCAGCTGCGTTTCTCGTGGCAAACTCGGTTTGGCATACCCCCTTCCCTAAATCATTCCCAAAGTTCGAAACCCTCAGAACTACAAAGCCCAAACGTCGTAAACTCGAAGCCCCAAACTCCTTACTAACCGCCGAAAGTCCTCTAGTGTAAAAAACCACAAACCGGGGCCTGTGACAATATAAGGGGTCCGAATAATTACTAATGATGTTCCCCGTTGGTCTGCATATTAGTAAACGATTACACACCCGAAATACTTCTTACGGCCCCTATATTAAGCTCGGCCCCTGGCAGCTCCAGCAGATTCGGACGTCTGCAGGGCTTCTAGCGCCACACGTCCGGCAGCCCCAGACCTAGTTGCATTTCATCGCCAGTACTATAAAAACCCTGACGATTGCCTTTGCCACAGGTATTATTGCTGCTGGCTGTTTCTTGCGTTTTTGTTGCGGAGCTCTTTTTCGTTCGACCGCCTAAGCTTGCGGAACACTTGGGTCAGAAAGAGCATCTAAAACCCGGAAGCTCTTCCAGCCGAGCCCGTTTTAGGGCCTGCAACCTCGGAGAATGATCGGGTGTAGTCATAGGTGAAAGTCAAATCGGCGCTTGCGTTGAAGGGGGTGCCGCGACGGGATGTCTGTGTCAGCGCACGTTTCAGGGTCTGTTCCCACAATATCCGCCGAGGCTTCGGCGTCTAGATTCTAGTACCTTCCCAGACTTGTGGTTTGCGGGAAGAGAAGGCCGTTAACTGAGCAATTCGCAGGCGCAGCTTCTCCACACCCGCCGGCCCTCTTGAAATTCGCCGTCCCGCAAGCTTCACACCAGACTCGGCCAGCTGCTCCCTTTGGCAATTGCTGTCCCCACACCTGCAGCGACTAAGTGACTGGGGCAAGGGCATACTGGGGGATTCACTGGGGTTCGGGCTGTTGCGACTAAAGCACAGCAGTGGCTATGGCTGTCATGACCGCATGCCCCACCTCCGCCACCGACAGAAACTTCCTGGGCAGAACGGCCCGTACTTGTCTTCTGCTGTCGAATGCGAAAGCAGCACTTGGAAAGACCCGGCTGAGAATTCTATTGTAGATTTCAATCCCGTAGTAAACAACTGTCGTCAATCTGGTACTGCACTAACAGAATCTAAGATCTCGACGACTCCATCCGCATCTGCCGCAGGTGGCCACCAAGCCTCCACTCCCGCTCCACCAGCTTTCCCGCCTCAGCAGGTGCCAAAGCCCTAAACCCTCCACCCTAAACCCCTAAACCCCTAAACCCCTAAACCCTATAAACCCTAATCCCTAAACCCCTAAACCCAAAAAGAGCCCTTAGGCGCTTAGCCCTTGTTATAAGGAGGCGTGAGACGACGCTCCTGAGGCAAGCTGCCCGGCGACGCCCGAAGAGCACCACGCCTTCAGTGGGATCGATGCCTCAGAAAATCATATATCATATATATAATATATGATATATAATATATCTATATATATATATATATATATTATATATATATATAATATTTATAATATATAAAATATAATATCAACCAAGCTGAGCCAAAACCTGCGAACGTCACCCCAAGATAACACTCGGTCACCGGCTGAAGAGGCCTTCAGGCGCGAAAAGGCTCGGATCTCTGGCCTCAGGCGTCTCAGACAAAGCTCTGGCCAGCCATGCCTGTATCTGTGCATGGGCCGATGCTATGGCGATTTCCAGTCTGTACAAACATGGCTGCTGATGGTGATGACTGGAAAGAACCACGACCGGGAAGTCTAGAGATATTGCGACATCACGCTTCGTGTATCACAGTTTGGTCAGTTCAGCCGACGTGAATGTGCATATGACAAATCTTTCGCCGCAAAGCTGCCAGCCGGAAGCCGCGAGTCAAAAAAGCTCCCGGCAACCAAGTGGTGCTCACCATCAAGGATGATCTGCATCTCCTCATGCAAGGCTGGGCTTTGTGGAAGTTGACTTTTGCCTCCTTATGCGTGATACAGGCCCAAAGGGCTATGAAAACAAGATCATGCTAGATGGTCGGCAAAGCAGCTCATGCGGAAAGGTTTTGTGGCATGCTAAAGTCCTCGAATGCTCCTGGAAGAGCCATCTAAACAGAAGCCATATCCTGTGGCCCCAAGCTTCCCTTAAACTCCTGCCGCTTCTCCAAATCGACGCAGATCGTGGCAACATGCCACGTGGACGGCTGCACCTTGGCATGTCAGGATTTATGCATGATCTGGGGCTTGCATCTGGAGGCTCATTGCCCAGGGCAGCGGCCACGTTTCCGCAGGTGTTGGAGAATTGCTCATCCTTGCTTGCAGACCGTGGTGGATTCGAAAAAACGAGTACCCCGGATTTTTTGGAGATTCTGTCATGTGTATACAATGATGTACCAAAATCTACTGCAGCAGTAGACTTTAATATACGGGGATGTACCACAATGTACCATAATATAACATCATATTATACTACAGTTTACTACAGCTTACTATAATCTACGATTCGCTCGCATCCTCGCCTCCTCGGCGTTGGAGTCCGAGTCGGAGTCCGACTCTTCACCTGCACTGCACATGGTCTATGATAGTAAGACATGGTATACTGATAGTATACTGTAGTATTTTATAGTCACACGCTTATAGTAGATGCTGTATTGTCACATCTTCTGGTACAATTACTGAGTATAGTGCAGTATATCATGATAGATTTCCAAATATTATACTGTGCAGTGCACCTCCCAAACCGCCAAACCGCCCATGGTCGGCTTTCTGTCGGCGCCTCCCATCCACTTCTGCGGCGGCTCTAAGCGGACACCTGGCAGTCAGGAACCAGGAAGCACGGTTTGGTCAATGCTTCTGTGAGGGGACGCCAGGACTCAGCTTTGACCCTCAACCATGACTTATCTTGACCTCCCTCAACCCCCCGAGAATGAACGCCCAGCTTGCGTCAGCTTCCGGGGCGCCCACGCGTTCCGCTCCAGCCCGTGATGGCCAGCTTCACCTCCTCGTCGTAAGGCAGCTCCAAGGTCTTCACCTGCAGAGTTTTTACATTGGGGATTAAGGCTTTAACACTTTAAGGACCTTAACCCTATGCTTCCAAGGACCTTATAGTTAGGGCCCTAGACCCCTTAAGGACCCAATAATAAGGTCCCTGGAAGCATAGGGTTACACAAGCCAACCCAGGGAACCGCGTTCCAAGTTGCAGCTCGAAATCTGCGGGCTTGGGACAGGGATTCAGTGCTGCAGTAATAAAGCTTGAGCTGTTGCAGGAGGGTTGGTGGTCTGTTTCGAATTTGCTTGAGTGGGGCTTGTCATCCCACGCAAGAGCTTGACTGTGCCTTGGAAGCTGACGTTTCAAGCAAGGCACGGCGTCGAGCCTAAACGGCCTGATCGCAGCTGCAATCCTGAATCCTGAGACCTCATACTCAGAGTCTTGGCAAACTCAGCAGAAGCCATTTGTAGAAGCTACAACTTCCAGGCAGTCTCTGCGCCTCCTGCAGGTTGTCCTTCTTGTTCCCCACGTGGAAGGACACCTTTTCGGGGTCCGGCTCCAAAAATGACTACGCAATGCAGAGAGCTCGGTCCGCTATGGTGGCCGAGGCTGTTCTCCTGTTCTGTTTCGATAAGTTTTACCGGAAATCTGGTATAAGACTTTGGGGCATGCTCTGCTACTGGGGCTTGTACAAGAACGGTATTGCTAAGTCTTTAAGCTCCTCAGGTGGGCTCTTGGCTTCAAGAATGCGGACACCTGGTCTATTCCCCCATGCTAAGACGCGACCCACCTACCGACCTACCTACCTACCTACCTACCTACCTACCTACCTACCAACCTACCTGCCTATTGAAGTCTCAAGTCTCAAGCTTGCACCTCGACCGACCGGTTTGAAGCCGAACCATTTACGAACCAGCGGCTGGGCTGTAAGACTTGTCTCTCAGGCCTCATGCCCTCGCCCTGAACCCGAACCTAATGACCGTAACTCCTATAAGCTTCAAGCCCAATCGGTGCACATTTTTCGTCAGTGGCCTTCTTGCGGTCAACATCACAGATGATCTCAACGAACTTCTGGTAGATGGGCCAAGTTGGCCTAGGCTCAGCTTTGAGGGGATGGGGTTGTGGACGACATTGCACTCAAACAACAGTAAGAATGTTGCTGCTAGTAGTGGTAATAGTGGCGGCCGTTGTCGTCGTCGTCCTACGTAGTAGCAGCAGCTTAGACTCGTGCGTAAACCAGCAAGCAGGTGATTGAGTTGGTCTTATACAAAGTACGTGGTAGTACTCAAGAAAAGGATAGTAAGATTGATAATCAAGAGTTGCTGCTTGTCAACTTGCAATGCTGCTCGTCAGTGTTGGGTCACTCCCCCCCCCCCCCCCCCACCACTTCTAATACTCACGAGAATGATGCAGTGGCATTGATGTGTTGCTCAATGCCCTGAGGCGGTACAAGCTGCATCCGAATGGCAGTGCCAACGAGAATGTCAACGAAATTCCGACATGACAGTCATGACAGGTCCTGAAACTCTTCCTGACTTTGGCGATGGTGATGTATGATGAGGGCGATTATGATGATCATGATGACGATACTTGTCCACGTTGCTGCTGGTGCTCGTGCTCGTGTTCCTATGTACTACTCTGTGCTACCATGTGCCAGAACTAGTGTTGAGGTAACTTCGTCTCATGCCACTGTGCCATGAGCCAGGCTCTCTGAGAACGACGCTTCTGCTCGCCT
>CAJNJA010028742.1:0-28207 GCA_905231915.1 Symbiodinium necroappetens | reverse complement strand
ATGCATGCATGCATACGTACGTACGTGTGTACATACATCTACAGACGTGTATATGAAGACAAGAAACACATATGTATGCACATATACATGAGCACCACGAACTTGACTGATCGTGCGTTGCACATACTTTCTCACATGTGAATACGTAGTTTCAAAAACATAGACGCACATGAGATGTATGCATCTGTGTATGCGCACGAGCCTGTATATATATATAGCCATAGGTATAGCTATAGGTATAGATATAGGCGTGGGTATAGTCAAAGGTCTACATATAGATATGCGTATGGGTATGTATGTAGATAGATACAGACAGATAGACACACACACACACATATATATATATATATACATTTCCCAGCGCTGGTATATAGCATTGTAGGACTTGATTTGTGCCCACATCTTGGCATCCTGCGATCTCTATAGGTCTGATTGACCTCCCGGAACAGATTTAGGCACCGTATGTAATGGCTATCACGATGATGACATTTCCAAGCAAATGTCACGCACGTTCTCTCCCAGTCTTCTCACACCCGCCTGCCTAGACATGAGTCAACGAGGTACGACTTCTCACAGCATGAGTGGGTCCACATGCATGTCGGCACAGCTCACAGGATGCGGACGCTAAAACACAAGCTCGTGTCGGCTGCGAGTGCATGCCAGTTCTTGTGGCTTTGGACTCGCCCACTTTCGGCGATCAGCATCCCCGCCGCGGTGCCAGAAACTCCACTTCAATGCCAGGCTGGCGCGTGAAGCATCGCTTCTTGCTGCTGGATTCCCAACCTTCCTTTGGCAGCACCAGCTTCTTCAGCGCACGCATGCTCTTCACTGCCATCGGCAAGCCGGGATCTTGAAGTGCCTGGATAGGGGCCTCCTGGAGGTTTAGGGATTCGAAGAAGGTGCGAAGCCCGGAGCGGAGGAAGAGAACTAAGCGGCGAGATGCTTCCGCCAGGGAGCTCGGATGAATCCGGCCTCGTGCGGAACGAATGGTTGGGGCAAACTGCCCCTTGTATTCAAAGTGCTGACAGCGCTGTTTCAGTTCATAGGTAGCCGTATCCGCCACTTGCCGAGAAGCACTCAGAAGCTTACCGAGTTCTTCAATGTTCAAACATGCAAAGAACTCTCGACTGCCATTCACTCCGCAGGGGCCCCAGTTGGGACTTGCACTAACAGAGAAATCCATCTTCAGCCAGCCTTTTTTGTAGTCATAGTTGAGATCAATCAGTCTTGCGCCACTGGCCCAGGCCGCCCCCAGTGTCGTACAGGATTTGTACTTCTCGTATTTATCATATGCAGTGGTACCCAACTGCTTTGGGTTGTCCAGGGTCCACAGGACAGGTGTGTCGGGCGGAAGCTGCTTCCATGGCAGCATGAAGCAACTCCCGTGACACAGGATCTTTACTGATTGAATAGGGTCTTGGGATATGGTATAGTATAATTGCTTAGGGGCTACAAGAAGAATTGCTTCTACTCTTATTCAGAGCCCCACACTGGACCCCAAACCCTTCAGGTCTGATGCTATACAAAAGTTTACATTTGCTAAGACTGGAAAGACGACTACCGCCCCCCTCTCCTCCCCTCCCGGCATCAAGGACATCTCAGACAAGCAGCACTGCGCGATTGCAGCACTTGCAACACAACCTTTTCTGGCAAGCTGATGTCACTGCAGAACCCAGAAGAACCGGCAGAAGCATCGAATCGAACGTACTTTGGAAGCCTTAATATTCGAATAGCGTTTTCGGGTATATTGAACTATAGGACAGGCCATAGGAGTTCTAGAAGTATAACCAGGAAGGCAATACTATTGGTAACCACGCAGGCTCTACGTTACACTCCATAGGTTCCCCAGTAACCCCCTTACTAGGAGGGCCGCCTCTTTCCAAATATGCGGTTTTAGATAGGAGACACCGAAATAAAGAGGGCAAAGGGGTACTACTGGGGAGCATAACTAAGTCCCATGATCCTGCAAGCAAATCTTCTACCTTTAAGGGGTTCTATGAGTCAAGAGTCCTCTAAGGGATTCTATAAGCGTCCTTCAAGGGATTCTAGAAGAGTCCTGTAAGGGTCCCTAATAAACCCTAAACTCAAAACCCACAACCCCGAACCCTAAGCCCTAAACCCTAAACCCCTAAACCCCTAAACCACAAAACCCAAAACCCTAAACCCTAAACCCAAACCCCAAAATCCCAAACGCCACAACCCAAACCCCAAAATTCCAAACGCCAAAACCCTAAACTCCTAAACTCTAAACCCCTAAACCCTAAATCCCAAAACCCTAAAGCCCAAACCCAAACCCCTAAACGCAAACCCCTAAACCCCAAACCCCAAAACCCTAAACCCAAACCCCTAAATCCCAAAACCCAAAACCCTAAACCCTAAATCCCAAAACCCCAAATCCCTACACGCCCGGTCAGTTTAAGGATACCATAAGGTAGTGCAGGGGGACTCCTCCACCCCCGGATGAGGCCTGGACACTCCACAGCCGATCACCGGTCATACCTCAGAGTTGAGGGCTTGGGGAGGGTCTAGGGGCTTTAGGGTTTACGGTTTAGGGCTTAAGGGAGGGTTTAGGGCTTTGGGGCTTTAGGGTTTCAGGGTTTAGGCGTTTAGGGTTTAGGGATTGAGGGGTTTCACTCGAACACACGTAGGAAATATGGTTCGAACAGAGCCTAGTGAATACAGTCATGCCATTAAGTTTCGGATGTAGAGATACCTCAACGTATATGCTCTCAGAGCTCCAGCCCCTGAACTCCACTAGAGCTTTTCTCAATCATGACAGGGGTTTAGGGTGGGTTTAGGATTTAGGATTTAGGGTAACCCTACAGGATTCAGTATTCTAAGGTTTAGGGTTTAGGGTGTGGGGTTTAGGGCAACACACGAAGCTTGAGAAACTTGTTTCTCTTTCTGGTCTCATCTAAGCTGGGTAGGGTGTTGACATCCCTGTCTTTGGCGGTGTAAGTGCAGGGCGATCAGGGACGCCCCACGCATGGGTCAATGCCGTGCAGCACACAATCACTTTTAATCTTAGCGGTCCAGCACCTGACCTGAAACCCTAAACCCTAAACCCCAAACCCTAAAACTCTAAAACCCTAAAACCAAAGTTCCGAAAGCCAACTCCGAACCAGGCCAGCCGGCATGGACTTGTCCTTTTTGGACTTCTTCTGCTCAGCGCGCTTTTTGGCCTGGATGTGGCTTTCAGGCTCAACATTTGACTAGGCAGGGGCTAGCATGTTTGTGGGGAAAGAACCCTAAACCCGAAACCTCTTGACGATTTATGGGTTCCGGATACCACCAAAACATTACTTTCGCATACTTGGGAGAAAGAGGTCGGTTCATACCACTGTGACATCAAACTGTACACTCTGCGCTTCGGGGTTAGGGCTGTAGGTAGGGTCGCCTTCATCTATAAGTGCTGTAGAGAGCTAAATTGCGCCGCCCTAAACCCTAAGCCCGATAAACCCTGTGGGGGCACGATTATGTTAACATCGCAAGCTCGTGGCTGTGAGCAACTTACCAGCGAGGAGGTTTGGGGACACGATTACGTTACCATCGCAAGCTTGTGGCTGCGAGCAACATACCAGCGAGTGCGATCGTTGCTTGTGGAAAAAAGGTCAATCCAGCCCAGCCTCAGTCCCAGACCCCAGCCCCACCAGCCAGGCCCACATTCAAATCAAGCTCCAAAAGACAAAGCTCGGTCAAAACTTTCGGTCAAAACCTTTCGTTCAAAACTTTCGTTCAACAATAGCGGACCCAAACCCTTAAGAATTTCTATGAAGCCATAAAGTCCCTTCAGCCCAAGGTTCGCAAGCCTCGGAGACCGGATCCACCGAAACAGAAAAGCTGAAATCACCCCAAGCCCGCTAAACTCCACACCCGACTCTACGTCGTAAACTTCCTATTCCGAAACGGTTTAGGGTTTAGGGTTTAGGGGCCTATTCCCCTCAACTTCCTCCCAAGCCTCTCTTGGAGCCACAACCTTGAAACTTTAGGGTGGCAAACCCGACTGAAGTTCCCAAAGCCTCTGCGGCGGCGAGTTTCGCCGCATCCGAGGCCGCCGGTTTCTTCGCAGCAGCTTTCTTCTTCTTCAATGCCTTTCCCGAGACTAAACCCTAAACCCTAAACCCTGAACCCCTAAACCCCTAAACCCCTAAAGCCCTAAAGCCCTAACCCCTAAACCCGAAACTTTAAAAGCCCGAAACCCAAAACCCGACTTCCCGGACTGAGGGTTGAGGCTGTTTAGGTCTTTGGGGTCTATCACAATACGTACTGTACGGAATGTAATATGTAGTGTGTACCTGGACCCCAAACGTATGTACTATCATAGCCGTTTATGGATGTTTGGCCATTATTTCACCTAAATGTAACACACATGATCTTCCACCAAAAGTTCGTCCTTGACCACTGATCTGGTTAGGGTGAGACATGTGATTAGGAGCTGAATGTACAGAGCCCTTCTGCAACCCTTAAACTTTAAACCCTAAACCATTGCCCTGAACGCCCACAAACTAAACCCTAAACTCTAAACCCTTGCACTAATCCCTAAACGCTAAACCCTTGGCGGGTGATCCTGCATAATGCTAAACCCTTGGTGGGTGATCCTGCTTAGTAGAGGGGCCTTAATAATTAGAATAGGGTTTCGTGTGTATATTCTATAGTTTAACGAGAATAGGAAACCGCCACAACCCTATTCTAATTGTCCTGAACCCTAAACCCCTAAACCCTAAACCCTAAACGCCCCTACATTACAACAGCCCCTCCGCTGGGATCCCCTCCCGCCGTCTCTGTGGTTTTAAAAGTTTTGACAGATACACCTTCTCCGGGCATCTCTGAACAAAAGCGGCATGTAAGAGTTCATAGGCTTTTTCTGGGTTCTTGTCAAGGGTTTTAATTTAAGTTAACATAATAGAGAAACCATATTATTTACTGTATATCCCTCTTATGGTAACTTACGTAGAGTAAAATGATTAAAATTCGTAACATGAACCCAGTTTTGGGGGTTCGGGTTCGGGGTTTCAGTCCAGAACCACACGGCCAAATCATGTCATATACTTTTTCAGGAGAAGGCCTCCCCTAAAGCCTCTTCCCTGTCTCGACAGTTCTGAAGTATGATCGAGCCCTTAGAATATAATCCTACAGCTTATCGTTCATGCATCCCTGAATAAAGTAATCCTGTTCCAAACTCTCAACCCTAAAGCTTGAACCCTACACTTCCCAACCCTAAACCGTAAACCCTAAACTCTAAATCGCAACCCTAGACCCTAAACCCTAAACTCTCAACCCTGAACTACAAAATCTCAGTCCTAAACCCTAAACATCCCAAAACATGTCGGTTTAAGGTTTAGGGCATGCCTGAGATCTCTGCACATGCACGAACCCCCCAAATAAGCTGCGTGGTCATGTTGCAGCTAGTGGGGTTAAGGGGCCTTAGGGTTCAGGGGCAGGGGGTAGGGCTGAACTTTCGTGGGCTGGGAGTTAACTGCCCAAAACACAGTTAAACCCTAAACCCTAAACCCTGAGGCTAGGAGTTGACTACCCAAAAAAAACACAGTTGCGATAGCAGGCCTCGAGCGCAGCCTGCTTGGTCGCTTCATCAACAACCTGCTGTCACAGCGAGAGTCTAAGGGTTTCGGGTTTGGGATTTATGGCTTCCGGTGCATTGGTCTGGGGCGTTCGGCATAAAATCCGAGTAGGGACGGACACACACGCACACAGAGCACAGGAACAAGCGCTTGGGTACATGCCTCAAGCGGTGAAGATGATGGCGGCGGTGGCTGCAGCTACTCATGACAATCACTTGCGGCCACAAGAAAAAGGAAAGATCCTTCACTCTGCGTTTAGATCCGTCTTGCAATTCTTGCTCGTCGCTCTTTGCTTTCACCAAGGTACTGGATGAAAGTCTAGCTGAGCAGGGGTTTAGGGTTTATAGGGCTTAGGGACTGCAAGACCGGCCCTCCCTGAAATGCAGGACCTTCTCTTCTTCATTCTCCTTTCCAGCGCCATTCTCCTGTCAAGAGATGCGGCATTTCATCGTTCAAGCCGAAAGCGCACAAACACCGACGGCGACAATGAAGGCGACGACCAACATTGTCGCAATGAAGCGCTGCAGGCGAAGAAAGTACGACAAGAAGCACCAAAAAAAACACCCCATGCTCATTATACCCTCACGGCTCAAAACCCCAAATACCCAGGACCCGAAACCCTGAACCGTAAACCCCGAGCCCTACTTGTAGCAAACTGCAGATAGCCAGAGCCCGAATCTCTGGGACTTTGAAACCCCCAAACCCCCAAGGCAAACCTCGCTCGCTTTGGCCGCTTTTGGCTTCTCCTCCTCATGGTTCGGCAGGGAATTCGGCGCTTATGTTCTTGTGTAGGGGTTTCGGGTTGAGTTTCTACGGTTCCAACCTAGGCTGACTGTCATCGTGGAGAATCTTCGCCTAACCACTCAATAGGCGCTGGTTTATGATTTAGGGTTGGGGGTTTGGAAGCCGCTGAAGTCACGAGTTTGAAAGGTGTGGACCGGCGGAGTTGTGAAAATAAGCAGTGCGGCATACATCTGCGCAATTCGATCCTGAACGGAAACAGCCTGCAACCTCCGATCCTCATATTTCTGAGAGATCCCATCGCAACAAAGTACGACGGGCTTGGGAATCGGTACCAACTGTACTCCCGCTTCAACTGTGGTTTCAATTCAAGCTCGAACCTGAACTTACCTTTGCACACCCTGAACCCTAAACCGGACCGAAGACAATCTGAATCTTGCTCTCCGACCCCACCCCTCAGAAATCAAAACCTACCCTAGACCCAAAACCCCTGCTTTAAACCTATATACCCATAGCAACAACCTTGTCGAAACTAAAGTCGCCGAAACCTGACAGATCTGCCGCAAACGGCCTTGGGCTTAGCATCCTTCGGCTTTCCATCCTCCTGCGGACGGGAATGCTTTAAGGTTTAGGGTTTAGGTTTCGATTTTCGGGCACGAGGTTGGGAGGTTTAGGGTCTGGAAGTTCAGGATTAAGTGGCTTGGGATGCGACCCTAAGTCCCAAATGCTGAATCCCTAAACTCTAAATCCTAAATCCATGAATCACTAAACTCTAAATCCTAAATCCCTACACCCTTTTTAGTCTCTAGCGCTTTCGAAAGGCTCAGCCATACGGGCCTGGCTTCTTGTTACGGTTACTACAAGGGGCCTGAATTTTTTATGTAATTGGAATGAGGTTCCTTGACAGGGTTCTTAGAAGATTTATAAAGGCTTGGTATATTTAGATCGGCCTTAAAGGCCAGAATGGGGAACACGGTTTTGGGGTGCATTCTACTGTAAGGGCTAAGGGGCAATAAGGGGATGCTAGTTGGTCGTGACCACCAAAGCCCGCAAGGGGTTCTGCAGCAGGTCACCAGTGATAACTTCCTTTTTGCTGAATTGGGGTCCGATAATTCTCAAATGTCGTGAGCGAAACTGCTACAAGTCGCGGCATTACCACGGCCTAATATGACTGGCACATTCCGTACAGTTCACTATCCGCTGCCACGCCACCAAGGAAACCAAACCCCGCTGCATGGCGTAGGGGATCCAACTGGTCTGGATTACAATAGGTTTTGCGCTGCAGCTGTTGGGTTTCAGGGCTCAGGGTTTCGGGGATTCGGAGTTGGGGGTTTTTTAGAACGTATAATTTGAAGCCAGACGCTCAATCCAAATGCTTAGCTCCTTGGCTGCTGCAGGATATCCGCCGGCTGGGGCTTCACCCGCTTCCTGCTCCAAGCGTTACTTCTACGTTGCTTAATTATGGTCAAGCCTTAGTTTTCAGGTCAGGACAAATATCACAACATGATCATGGTCCTGCCAGTGCACGAGATGGTGTTGATGCAGGTGCCGACGACAGAAAAAAAAGACTATCACGAGGATGAGGATGAGGCTGCTACTGTTGCTGCTGCTACTGCTGCTGCTGGGCCTTAAATGTTGGTATTAAGCGATGCATTTCAATTGAAGCATGATCCTTGCAAAACGGGGTTGCCAATGTGGATCTAATGTAGGGGCCTTGATACTTAGAATAGGGCTTTGGGGTCCATTCTACTAGAATCATAATAAGGAACCTCCCCCCATAATAGTAATGGTAATTGTTTCGGCCCCTATAGTGCATCCTTAAACCTCCACACCTGCAAACCCCTAAACCCTAAACCCCTACCCCCTAGTACTGGTAATTTTCTATAGGCCCCTATATTACACCCTAACCCTAAACCATAAACTCTAAGCCCTAAACTCTGGACCCTATTAGCCCTAAACCCTATAAACCCCAAAATCTAAATCCTAAACCCTATAAGCCCCAAACTCTAAACCCTAAACCTAAACTCTAAACCCTATAAACCCTAAACTCTAAACCTTATAAACCCTAAACTCTAAACCTTATTAAACCCTAAACTCTAAACCCTATAAGCCCTCAACCTACCAAGGCCGGTCTCTTGCAAGCGTTTTGGCTTTGGGGGGTCGGCATCGACGGGATGAGGAACTCTAGCGGTCGAGGATTTCGGGGTTTTAGGGTTTTATGGGGTTCGGGGTTTAGGGCCCTTAGGGGTTTTGGGGTTTAGGGGTTTAGGGTTTAGAGTTTAGGGGTTTAGGGGTTTAGGGTTTTAGGGGGTTAAGGTTTAGGAGTTTAGGGGTTTAGGGGTTTAGGGTTTAGGGTTTAGGGGTTTAGGGCTTTAGGGTTTTAGGGGGTTAGGGTTTAGGGGTTTAGGGGTTTAGGGTGTTTTGGCCTTCTAAGGCTTTTGACTAGTTGACTAGGCTTTTGTAGGACTCTCTAGCCCGCCGACAAGCTAAAGCTCCAATCACGAACCCAAGCCAATGCCTAAACCCTAAACCCTCAACCCTAAACCCTAAGCCCTGGACCCTAAGCCCTAAGACCTAATTCCTAAATCCTAAGCCCTAAACCCGTTGTTCGTTTTGTGGCTACCTTGCTCGATGTGAAAGCCCTCCGGCTTCACAAACATGTCCTTAAAGTAATCCCTTCTACTAAGCCCCTCTAAGGAATAGGGTTTAGGGTTTAGGGTTTACACCCTAAACCCTAACCCTAAACCCTTAAACCCGTAAGCCCTAAACCCCTACACCCCTAAACAAAGTAAACCCAGAGTCAGCGGAGCAGATTTCGAGCCTCTTTGTCTTTCTTCTTGCCTTGGCCGCGCAGGACACAGAGGACCATCTGAGGTTTGTATGAGGGTTTACTATATGGGTTGCTACACACCTACTAGAAGGGTTACTACAAACCTCACGATAAGGGTTAATTGCAAGGGTTTTACTATGATTTGGTAATAGAAGCGTTTCTATACGGGTCTGCTTTTCAGTAGCATCAAATGACATTGTATCCTTGCTCCAGGCTTTGGGGCTTCGGGTGCACGGCTTAGGCCAAGAAGGGCATCCCTGAACTCGACTGCAAGCCCGACAGTTTCAGGTAAGCTCAGGTTTGAGATTTCCGGGAGCTGCGTGCGAAGGACCTTAGTCTCTGAGCTCGGATGGATCCGTTAAGGCTTAGGGTTTAGGATGTGAAGATTCATAGGGATCCCCGTGACACCACAAGTCAAAGGCGCAAGCATAGGAACTTGGGGCTTGTTCAACTTTGAGACGCCTCTATGGATGATTCTTGTCATGAACCAGGTGAGAGGACGAATCTCGAATGCCACTCTAAAGTCTAGTTTTACTAATTTGCAAAAGTCCCAGTTGTCTTGCTTAAGTTGAGATAACAAGCGAAGCTTAAGCTTGAAAGGACCTCGCCCTGACCGAGCATGTTCTGAGGCCCCAATGTTTAGGGCGTAGGGTTTAGGGTTAGGGGTTTAGGGTTTAAAGTCATATGCCGGAGACGCCCTGAACCGCATTCCCTGCACAAGAAAGAGATAAGGGCTGAAACCCCCGAAGCCCCAATCCGAAACTGAGCCTGGAACCTGCAACGCTATTCCCTGATGAGGACGATAAGGCGATACGTTAATGCTACGGTGTTACAGCTGGTAGCGGCAATCGGAGTCGTGGTGGCTGTGATAGTAGTAGCAGAAGAAGAAGTAGTAGTAGTAGCAGCAGCAGCAGTAGCGGTAGTGGTAGTGGTAGTGGTAGTGGTAATAGTAGTAGCAGCAGTAGCAGACGCAGCAGAAGCAGCAGCAGCAGCAGCAGCAAGTGGCAGGAGGACAGGTGGGAGCGGCAGGAGAAAAAGCTACAGCAGTGGTGGTGAAAAAACCCTGATATCTCAAACCGGTCCGGAAGGTTTGAAAGGCCGGGCGTCGATTCCGTTTCGATCCCGAAGCACCACCTTGCCTTGATGCAGTTCGTTTTTCGGCAAAGGGCAAAGTCCAAACTCAGAGTCGTGTGGGATACGGAAAGGGTACCACTGGGCACAAAGATTTCGGGCGTTTAGGGTCGGCAAACGTGCGGGGATTTGGTAGTTCGTGGCTTTTTGTTGTGCCAGATGTCGGGGTTCTCGGGCTTGAGGGTTTCTGAAGGTTCCAGGTTAGGGGGGGCCTTGAGGCCTAGGGTTTCGGGCTTAGGCCTTAAGGTTGGGCATCGGGTTTGGGGCTTCGGCCATGGGTAGCCGACAGCAGGGCAAGTTTGTAGTGGAGTTGGGACTCCCAAAAAGCGATGCCCAGGCTTATGGAAATACCAACCCTAAACCCTAAACACTAAACCCTAAACCCTAAAAATCTTAAAACCCTTTATAAACCCTAACCCCTAAACCCTAGACCCGCTTGGGCTTCAAGGTAGAGTTTGGGGCTTTGAAAAGGTAGAGTTTGGGGCTTGAGACCCTGTGCCGGGACCCGGCACCCGAGTCTTGCGGGTTTAGTGTGCGGGCAGAATGCCTTAGCAGCCCTAGCATTAACTAACCCTAAAACCTAAACTCTAAACCCTAAACTCTCAACACCGCAGACACAAAACTGAAGCCTTGTTTTTCTAGCTGGGATGCTCTGCATGACTCTGGGGATACAGAAGGACAGCAAGCTACTTGAAGCAGGAGCCGGATTTCCAGCAAGCTTAAAAACCCTAAACCCTAAACCCTACAGTCTCTTAGGGTTTAACGTTTTTTCGTTTCAGGACGCAGGGCTTAGGGGAAGCCCTGAACCTTTCAACCAAAACCCAAAACCCTCAACCCCTAAACCTTAAAAACTCTAACCCCAAACCCAAAGCCCTAAACTCTACTATAGAAGCCTAAATAACTACCAATATGGTTCCTTGGGGTTCCTTATTATGAGTGTACTTTGATATACCCCAAAACCCTATTCTAATCATTATTAAGGCCCCTACATTTAGGGGACTCTGCTTGGGATCGGATCTTTCAAGGATCTCCTTGAGTCCGAGGTGCGCGTCGGCTTGGATCTCTATCCCGAGCTCACCGAGAATGGCGTCCAGATCCTTCGGTTTAAGGGTCGACCGCTTTAGGGTTTAGAGCTTTAGGGCTTTAGGGTTTAGGGATCATAAGGTTCAGGGTTTGGAGCTTTAGGGCTTTAGGGTGCAGACTAGAGTTTAAGGTTTTAGGGCTTGGGGCTTTAGGGTTTAGAGCTTCAGGGCTTTAGGGTTGAGGGTTTAAGGTTTTAGGGATTGGGGTTTTAGGGATTAGGGTTTAGGGTTTATGGTCTCTAAGGTTTAGGGCTTGATGCAGGGTTTAGGTTTAGGGCCTCTTGAGAATTTTAAGAGTATGGCCCTTGGGTACATAACGTATGAGTAGAGGGGCTGACAGCATGAAATTATGACTAACCAACTACTAAACAAGTAGATATACTACGGCTGATGATATACATCCTGCATTACCCATAATAAGGAATATGCCATAATTCCCATAGATTAGGGTCCTTAAGGTAATGCAGGATTTGCATTATCAACAAGAGGATCTCTTCGGGTTCAAGCTACCATAGGATTGGGGGTTCATTAGCTCTGAATCGTGTAGCCCTGAACCTGCGCACTTAAGCATTCAGGTCGCGGGACCTTGAATGTAAACCCTAACCCTATACCTAAAGCCTAAAATCTCAGCCCTGCAAACTCTAAACCCTGAACCCTCCGAGGAGTTCGAAGAAGCCGAGAGAGAAGGGAAAGCTCCTCGTCCTCGGGCTTCACCTGTTTCTTGGGCTCCTGGATGCGATTTTCGCTGCTGGGATTTGCCGTCGACGGCTTCCGGGCTTTGGGGCTTCAGGACAGTTTTTTTGTGTGTGTTTTTGGGCGTGGGTTTTTGTTGCAGAGTGCCAGGTTCTTCTCCGCTTACTTGACGCAAAGCTAGATCCCTGCAGGCTCAGAGCCCTGAGACACCCATCAGCTATCGCCAGGGCTCTATACAAAGAGTCTACATGCAGTTTAGTTAGAACTTATAAGAGTTCTACATGGGGGTTTCCGAAAATAGGGGACCCTAATATAGTACCCCAAATAGTAGGATCCATTATAAGGACCCCCAAAATAAGGTACCATAATTTTCGGAAAGTCCCACATGAGTGTCATCGTCATAGCGTCAGATCTGACTTGCGGAATGCGGGATGCGAACTTCTCTTGCTACGACGCCTGAAAGCCCAAGCTTCAGGGTTTAGGGTTTAGGGTTTAGGACACACACACAGAGACAGAGACAGAGAGACAGAGAGACAGAGACAGACGGGCAGTTCAATCCTTGAACCCTGAATCGTAGACTCCGAACCCTACATCCCATCCCCCCTAAACCCTAAATACTACACCCGAAGCCCTAAACCCCAAACCCTAAACTCCAAACCCCTAAACCCTAAACCAAATCCGAAAGCTCTGAACCTTAAAGCCCTCAAGGCCATGCCATGAGCCCCAACAATCAGAAAGCGCCAATTCCTACGACTTCAAGTATATCAACATATACTAAGAGTTCCTACTTCGGGATTAAGGTCTATGAATAGTACCTACTTTGGGCGCTTTGGAGTCTGAGGCTATTCCTAAACCCAAAACCCAAAGCCCTAAACCCTAAACCCATAAGCCCTAATCCTGAATACATAAAAAAACCGACAACCTAAACTCTAAAACCCTAAAACCCTAAACCCTAAAACCTAAGACCCTCAACCCTAAACCCTAAAACCGTAAACCCTAAAACCCTAAACCCTAAAACCCTCAACCGCTGCCACCCCCGGCTCTGGCCTTCTTCTTGGCAGGAGCTGCCTTTCAAGGTCCCAGGGTTCAGGGCTTGGGGTTTAGGGGGTTAGGGTTTAGTGGTTTAGGGTTTAGGGCAGTTTCGGGTTTAGGGTTTTTAGGGTTCCAGGGTTCAGGGTTTAGGAAGCTTTGGCGTTTTGAGATTTCAGCCTTTGAGATGTTGTGGGGCTTTCGGGTTTTAGGATGTTTTGGGGTTCTCGAGGCTTCAGGATGCTCGATGGCTTTTCTGGCCTTATGGTTTTAGGGTTTGGGATGTTGTTGGGTTTTCGGGCGCAGGGCTTGGGGTTGTCTAGGCTTTAGGTTAGCGTGCGCTTACCGGGGGTTCCGGATTGAAGATCCTGCTATCTGCGATTTGATTGGGCGCAAGGATCAAGAACCAAACCCAACCCTAAAAACTAAACCCCTAAACCCTAAACCCCTAACCCCCTAAACCCTAAAACCTACCGAAAAAACCGCCCCACCCTGGATCCCCAAAAAGCAGCCCCCGAGGCATGAACGACAACCTAAAGCCCCGCACACCAAGCTCGACCCAAGAATTTCAATCATGGTGTTATAGGGTTTAGGGTCTAGGTTATATGGGTTTAGGGGTGAACCAGCATAAATCCAGCTAAAAGTTATCTCCTAGATGCCTAGCCGATGAGCGAAGCCCTTCACCATCCCTAAGCCCTAATCCCTAAACCCTAAACCCTAATCCCTAAGCCCTAAACCCTTAGGCTTTCTGAAAAGTCCAAGCGGCCATGTCAGGTTTCGGGGCTAGGGGGCCCTCACCTTCCCAAAATCCTACGCCCTAAACCCGCACTATAAGGGCCTTCATAATAAGAACAGGATCTGTAATTTGTACTCCCTCTCTCTCTCTCTCTATATATATATATATGTATGTATATATATATATATACATATATACTAAGAACCCCCCGAAATAGCACTGGTAACTACCCAGGCCCCAAAGCTTACTCCAGGCGCCTCCGACTTAGCTTCGTTGGTCTCGCGATTTTCCCAACTCTCCTGCGGCATCTCGCCATGGTCTCAGGAGGGTTCGGGTTTAGGGTTTAGGGCTTAGGGCCTAGGGTGTAGGGCTTAGGGTTTAGGGCTTAGGGTTTAGGGTTTAGGGCTTTGGGCTTAGGGTTTAGGGCTTAGGGCTTAGGGCTCAGGGTTTAGGGCTCAGGGTGATGCACGGGTCTTCAGCGTTTAACCCTCAAGCCATGATTGAACAATCTCAAGCCACAGCCCCTAATGGCCCTCACGTCTCTAATTTGCCGGCATTCATCATTCGATTCAGGTTGTGGGTATGTTTTGCTATAACAACTTCAATCGGTGCTAGCGGCGAATATCAATACGACGTATTTAGACCCGCATATGTTCATTCACACGTATTCGGTAGTCTTGATGGTGATCATCATGATCATACCATAGCATACCCTATGATATCACATCGTCTCATCTCATCATATCATATCAGATCACATCAGATAATATCATGTTCTGTTTCATCATGTCATGTTACAATGATATCTGATGCCTCACCATAATCGGCTACCTGTCTGGAAGCCTGCATGGTAGTTTCGGCATGTTAACCAATGCTAGTATCCGTCTGCAACTCCCCGGAAAAGAGCCTCGCACTATGCCCACGGGATGTTCATCGAAGCTGTGGCTGACGTTGCAAGGCCGGAAAGCCTTGAGGTTCGGAGCTAGCAACCTGGGTTCTTGCTAAGGAATCTAAAGTTTAAGTCGACCAAACAGGAATCCGTGGTGCGTAATATGGTATCTTAAGATAAACTGAATAACAAGAACCCAGAAACTTCATGAAACTTCACACCCTGAACTGGAGGCTAGTAATGATGCATGAGCCTGAACTTGTAGGGGCTAGAAGGTACTGCTACTTCGAGGATGTCAGAAACTTTGGGATTGATAGTAGGAGAAACCCTAAACCCTAAATTCAACCTGTAACCCCTAGCTCCTAAACCCCTCGACCTTTAAATCCCAAACCGCTGAACCCCTGAAACCTAGCCTATGTGTCCTCACCCTAATCGAATCGGAGCGCTCCTCCACCACCGGAGCCTGCCGAGAGTGAGTTGGGCTGTTTGGGATTTCAATCAAAAAATCATTAGTCTACCTGTTGAGGGCTTAGGGTTTTTGCTTTTGGTTCGATTCAGTTGAAGGTGCTCCGTCAAATCTTCCAAGACAAAAAAAGAACAAATGCAAGAAAGCGGCCTGGAACCTGTGAAGAGTTCCAATTCTTCCCGCAAACAATGACTTTGTCATGCTGTGGACAAAACACGTGAAACATAGATGCTGGCTGCCCTTGTATTAAAGACTGACTTTCAAGTCAATAGGCTTCAATAGGCATCCCAATCTGAGGGGTACTAGTGGGATGAAATGGTATCCCCAAAACTCCAAAAATGAACAGCTGGCTCAAGGCAAGCCCTACGCCGCCCCCAAACCCTAAATCTTTTGGGCGTGCAGCCTTGCATTCCAAGCCCGGTTTTTCAATGCGGCTTTTTAAGACTTGGGACTTAGAGCAAGGCGTTTCCGCTCTGAGCGTTGGAGATTTCATTTGGTGTTAGGAATCTAGGCTTGACTTGGGTATTGTGCTGCTACTTTTTTATGTGCATGCACATAGAAGTAGCGGCACAATGGCCTGGGTATTTTTGGCCCAATACCTAGACCGTCTTTATGGCCAGTCGATCGGAAGCAGGCTGTCCTCCGGTTTTCCGAGGCCTAGCCTTTCGGGTCATTCAGTCGGCCTCGGTTTTCTTACGAAGGTTTTGTACGGGGCTTGCTAAAGCCTACTGTATAGGCCCCTGATACATGCTGTACAGACTGTGAGAGTTCATAACAGCAAGCAAAGCCCGAACGTAACCCCGAAAACCCTGAACACCGAAACAATCGAAAACCCTGTCTAACACTTCTGTAATAATCCTTAATAACGCCCTATGAAACCCAACCTAAATGTTAAACCTTAAGCCCAAAATCCAAAGCCCCAAACCCTGAACCTTACGCCCCAAAGCCTAAACCCGAACCCCTGACTGAATCCCTAAAGCCGCTATCAACCCATATAGCCCATCGACACACGCAGAACCCATGGAACATCATTGCACCCATGGAGGCCCTGATTTCTGAACTCCTAAACCCGCTAAGCCTTGAGCCCTAAATCCCTGAACCTTTGAATCCTAAACCCTGTACCGCCCTACATAAAACTATTTATAACCCTCTATATATATATATAACCCTATAACCCTATCCTATATAAGCCCCATATAACCTGATAGAAACCTATAACTCGTAGAAAACATTACAGAAACTTAAACCCTAAACCCTCAACTCCACGAATTCATAGGAACCCTAAGCCCTACACCCCAGTAGTACCCCTATAGGATCCCTTCAATGAGCCCTTAAAGGTACCCTAAGCCCTGGTTCCTAAACCCTAAACACCCTAAACTCTAAAACCCTAAACCCTAAAACACCTAATTACACCCCAAACCCTATAAACGCCAAAAACCCTAAACCCCAAACCCAAAAACCCTAAAACCTTAAGCCCTAAACCCCAAAACCCCAAGACCTATAGACCCCTAAACCCTAAACCCAAAAACCCTAAAACCCCAAAACCCTAAACCCCCAAAACCCTAAGACCCAAAACCCAAAACCCCAAACCCTATAAACCCTATAGACCCTATAAACCCTATAAACCCTAAAACCCTAAACCCTATAAACCCCAAAAACCCTAAACCCCAAACCCAAAAACCCTAAAACCCTAAAGCCCTAAACCCCATAAACCCTAAAACCCTATAGACCCCAAAACCCTATAGACCCTAAAACCCTAAAGCCCTAAAGCCCTATAAACCCCTAAACCCTATAAACCCGAAAACCCCAAAAACGAGACTTCGCCTGCTCAGCTTCGTGCTCGGACTCAGACTCCGAGTCTGAGATGGGAGGAGGCTTGGCCATCAGCTCCTTGCGGGCTCTTGGGGCTCTTAGGGTGTTTTAGGGGTGTGTTAGGGTGTTTAGGGGTTTTGGGGGGCTTTGGGATTTTAGGGTGGTTTAGGGGTTTTTGGGTGCTTTTGAGGTTTAGAAGTTAGGGTTGAAAGGTTTAAGGTTTAGGGCTCAAGGGTTTACGGGCTTTAGCTGGCACCAACCATGCTGGATCGAGAAGGGTGCTTTCTCAATGTTTGAGTGCTCGCTCGTTTGTCCGTGCCGGTCGCCTGTTTGCATGGTCGTGTCCTGCGCAAGTAAGTGAGCTAGCACGCAATTCTCTTGGAAGCACGCAGTTGATTTTTCTTGTATCCGGTCCCAAGACCTGAACGCCTCACCGACAAATCTGAGGCCTCAAACAAGGCGCCGATGATGCACGCTCGCTCGGGGTTCGTACTTCCAAAATGCTTGAGTGCTTGCTCGTGCACCTGCGCCGCTCTGCTGCGCACGTGAGATCGAGCGTCACAAGCGAGCGAGCACGCAGTTGTCGAGGAAGCACGCAACTCGAGCGAGCACGGCTAGTATTAACTAATATAAGGCTTTAGGACCCAATTCAGCAGGTCATCCAGAAGTTTGCATATTGAGTGGGCCGTACACGACAAGACGTGGGCTTAACAAACTGTTTGCTCCATCATTGGTACCATGCGTGGTTCGTTCAAGCCGGGTGTTGCCGCGGGGAGAACCAATCTTGAAGGTTTCGCGAACAATACACGAGAGTCTGATCTCGAGGGTGTTTGTTTGTTGTTGACACCACACTGTCTCCCTGTTAGTCAACTGTGTCCCTGTTAGGTGGGAAAATTATGCCAATTTTCGCTTGACAGGACTTCGATTACTCAAACTGCCGACGAGAAACGTGTTTGGATGTGTAAGGCAAGCAGTCAGTACATGATTAGAGTTTCAAAATTCCAAAACAGGTGGATAGAAACAGAGCCTGCATGAGAATCGAAAACTATAGCACCGAAAGCCAAGGTTTAGGACTGAGGGCTTGGGAACAGGCCTGTTGTGTTGACTTGGTGGACAATACTCGTGCAAATCTTCTCATGCAGCATTCGTCATACCCGGCAACATCAGCAACACTACCAATATGACTATCTTCGCTGTCGCCATCAACACATCTTCATCGTCATCAGCAACGTCGTCATGAGCATGACCATCGTGTATGCCATCATCGTCATCACCATCATCACCGTCTCCGTAGGTCTGTTGAAAGCTTCTGGGCCTCTGGTAAGGTTTCAGCTGGACGCTTCACGACAGTCGACCTGCTAGATCCGGAACGCAATCTACACCACAAGCCATAATGAACAATAACATTGTGATAGCGATGTAGCAGCAGCATGCTGACCGCGCCGTGGTCTCTAGCTCAGAGCACATGGGCAAGGTCGTATACATACATATATATATATATAAAAGTAAGTGTGTGTGTATATATATATATATACTCCACTGGCCTAGAGAAACCCTCAAAGCCCAAAGCCCTACACAACCCCAAACCCCAAAAGCCCTAAACCCCTAAAGCCCTCGAGCCCTGATCCCCAAACCCGAAAAACGCGCCTCAAAGCCCAAGCCTTAAACTCCAAAGCCCTCAAAACCCATCAACCCGAAAGGCCTGGTGAGCCCTTGTCCCTCAAGCCCAAAACCTCTTGAGACCCCCAAAATCCCCCAATGCTCTGTAGAGCCCTGAAAAGCCCTGAAACCTCCCCAAACCCCGAAAGCCTAAGCCCGAAGCAATGATCCCCAAACCCTTAAATCCCTTAAGTCGCGTCCTCGTCGTCCGAGGCATCGGCCCATTTGCCGGTGTGAGCGAGCTCGGAACAAGCAGGGTTCGGGCTTTAAGGCTTAAAGTTTCGGGTTGAGGCTTTGAAGGGTTTAACTCTAAGCCCTACCCACAGGCTTTAGAATCCTATAAGGTAATCGCAAAAAGGAACTACTTAGGCGCGTATGGGTAAACCCTAAAGGTTTGGAGCTGAGGGTTGAGGCTTTCGTGTGCAGGGTTTAGGGTCTAGGGCTGAGCTGGGTTGTGCAGGGCGTTTACATGGTAGCTATAGAGATCTTACAAGGCGTTCTGGGAGTTCTAGGGGGGTTAGGCTGGGGTCGTGAAAAAGTCCAAGGTTTATGATCCAACCGTGTAAACTCTAGACCCTGAGCCCTTGAAGCATCCCCAAATCCTAAACCCCAAACCCTAAACCCTAAACCCTGAAACTGAATCCTAAATCCTAAACCCTGCACCCTAAAACCCTAAACCCCAAACCCTAACATTTTGGCTTAAAGTGGCGCTTAGGGCTCGGAAAAGGGGTGCTTAGCGTTGTAGGGTTTAGGGCTTTAGGGTTTAGGTTATGAGGGGCTTTAGGGTTTAGGGTCTTAGGGTTTAGGGTTTTAGGGTTTAGAGTTTTAGGGTTTAGGGTTTGGGGTTTTAGGGTTTCGGGCTTGTAGGGTTCAGGACAGAGAAGTCATGGGTCTAGGAAGATCCAGTAGCCAGGATGGTAGGTTCATGCGTGAGGGGAGGGCTGTGGGGCCAAACTCCACCACTAGTTGCTTAAAGCCAAGAACCCCTTGCTTACTAATACTGTTTTAGGGCTTCCTTCATTAAAATGAAACTATAGTATAATAGACCCCAGAACCCTGTTCTGCTTATCAAGGTCCTTATATTCATCCCGATTACTGCGGACGCCCAAAACCCCACGTACGAAATCCAAAACCCTGACCCCACACCCCTCTTATTTTCGGGGCCTTAGTAACTAAGGCCCCGTAAATAAGAGGGGTGCCTCAGTAGTTAGAATAGGGTTTTTGGGGTAGAAAAAAACTATAAGTATACATATGGAACCCCCGAAAATAGTATAGGTACTTCCTGGGACCCCTATAGTTGGCCTCAGCCCTGAGTTCCAAACCTGAGAACCCTTTAGAGTCCCGCACCCTAGAGGTCTGAGGGTTTAGAGTTTCGGGTTTAGGGTTCGGAAGCCCTATAGACCCTGAGCCCTAAACCATAAACCATAAACCTTAAACCCTAATCCCTAAACCCTAAACCATAAACCCTAAACCCCTAAACCCTAAACCCCCAACCCGAAACCTGAAACCCTAAACCCTGAATCACTGAGTCTCGAGCTGGCGTCTTCTTGATCTCGTCGATCTTGGCATTAATCTTCTGCTGGCGTTCCAGCTCCTTTTCCTTGCGCCTGAGGCTCCAAACTTGAAGCCCTAAGCACTCAGACCTACAAGCCGAAATCCCTAAACTGTAGGAAAACCTTTAGACCCAAACTTAAAACCCTAAATGCTGGTTTTCCATTTTCTGTAGCACAATCTGTGTGATGAAGCAGATAGTGCAACACATGTACGACCTGGAAAAATTATTTTTTTCAGTGCACAGTTTTCGATGATTTCCACCCCCTCGACTACCTCAGAGCTTCAAGGCCCTAAACGAGGAGCGTGATGCTGTGCTTCGTATTCAAACATCTTTCTAATTGCTGAAGAGTTACACTCTAAACTCCCAAACCCTAAACCCTGTCCCTGAACCCGAAACCCTAAACCCTGCGCCCCAACCCCTACACCCGACTAGCCCTAAACCCCAATCTATACCTCTCTTCGTGACGGTGCTTCCGCAGCTTGGGCTTAAGGCGTTTGAGGAGTCTCAAAAAGTCTTTATGGTATCCTGTGTGGTCATCAGAAGTACCTCTATACAGTAACCCTTACAGTAGCCATTGCCATGATTTGAAACCTGTCTAGCCTTCTAGCAACCATTGTAGAAAGAACGATGCTGGAAACTTTAAAGGACTCCCTGCGGAACCATTCCAGACATCTTGTAGAAACATTAGAGAGAGCTTCAACCACTCGCAGCAGTCGTTTGCCTCAGGATTTTCTTCTCCTGTCCGCGGCGGTTTAGGGTTTCGGGTTTAGGGTTTGAATGGCTGAGAATCGCAGAGCCCGGCAACGCCTAAATTCTAGTCGCTATGCTCCGAAAGCCAAGCCACACCAGCAGTAATCTTATTCAGGGAAACCATGCAGCATAGATTTGTCGAATGGAACTCGCACGGTGTGCAATGCATCCCTGCCTGCATTAGCCAGACGCACCAACTACTATCAAGTCTGCCCTTCCTCTAGGACAGTCTCATCGTGAATGCCTGAACACGATCTTGCAGAGCCTCGTTCAACACTGCGAAGCTTGTCATGGCTCCGGCTCCTGGCAACCCGGCCGTTGTCAGTCTCAATGCCCTGCCCACCGTGATTTGAGGTGTTGTCGAAAATGGCTTTTCCATTGCCGAATGCCGTAGATGCTGGATGGGGCATAAGCTCACAACTCCAAAACTGCGCCAACGGCGTGAAAACTGAGACCTAGCACGCAATGTGGAAGTGGGCCCGCTACAAAAAATGTTGCATCGCAGGTGCAGGACTCAGCATAGCTTACGGTTTAGGGGTTGAGGATCTCACGACGGCATCGCTGAGCAAGGCCAGGCTGCAAACTAATCGAAATATGGTAGTCTCAGAGCTTGTTAGACTGGACCTGGGTAATCGTGCATAGCACCGAAGCATCGCTTTTTCACAGCGAACATGCACACGAAGAAATGCCTCCCTGGCAACCGCATCTACGAAAGGCGTGTACTCGTGTTGTGCTCACACAGCGACCGTGCGGTCAAGACGTCACTACGAGATACAGCCTCGCCGGAGCATAGTCAGGGACAGCTGTGGTAACACATCCGAGCCAAAATTCAAAAGTGTCTTCCAGAATTGGGTTGAGTTGCGACCATTTGAACTGCTAAAGTTGCTCGGTTGAAGTTCATACTTCTGACGGTCGTGATATTATTAGAAGGGCGGAGCGCATTTGTTTAAGTTCTGGCCGCGGGCTTTTACTGCGGAAACGCTGCAGAATCTCGGACGCAACAAACTCGGCTAAAGCTCTTGAAGTGCAAGCGGAAGTCCTGACCAAGCCACTGTATGTCACAGCTCTTCTCCTGCGCGGGCCATTGCGAGCGTGGGATTCGGGATCTAGCGTTGGCCGTGCTATGCTCCTACTACCACAGATACTGCCGCTGCGACTCATGCTACTGCTCTTGAGCTACTGAGCTACTGCGACTGCTTTTGCAACCTATAAACCCTAAACCCTACTGCTACCACCACCTCCCCCCGCCTTTGCTTGCGGGATGTCAACGTCTGGTCCGGTCAACAGCCGGCTTATTCCTGCCGAGCGGCGGCAGAGAAGCGGCTGACGTTGGGAAGGTCTAATATAGGCGCCTTAATAATTAAAATAGGGCTTGGGGTTCAAGGAACCCGCATAATAGTATTGTATTTATTTACGCACCCGTACTGGACATAATGGACACCAAGTCCTCGCTAGAGCCACGGCAGCAGCAAAAGCTGCCGCACTGAGACGACTGCGGCAACTGCTCTTGCCACAAGGAAACCTTAGTCATATAGCCTGCTGCTACCCATAGGCTCCATAGTAGTTCCCTATTTACGATCCTATAAGGCAATCCCAAAAGGGAGCTACTTTGCACCACTGCCTTCTAAGTTACTAGCAGCAGATGGCACGTAGTACTGACGCGACCTTGCAGTTTTTTTTTGCGACTTCGACTAAACGCGGACGAGAGCAGTGATGAACGAAGCATGGAGCCTAGATGCCGACTAATAGCAAAACTGTTGTCAATGTGTGTGTGTGTGCGTGCGAATTGCAGGCAGGTGAACTCAAGCCAAATGGCACATCCGCCATGACCGGCAGCAAATGATATTGGCCCGAGTGCATCTTCTGGCTGCATCGCTTGGGATGCGCTTGTGCACAACCAGCAACCATCAGCAGAATCTACACTGCAGGATCAGCACTGCGAAGTCTTGTCGAGTCCGAGGTTTTCTTGCGCAGGTTCATGTAGAAGCCCTAGGCCCTTGAGCTTGAAACCTAAACCGCAGGAGCCGTCTACCGAATTTTCGCAAACCCTAGCTCAACTCCCAGGAGGTAAAAGCAGAGACAACTTGCAACACCCAGTCGATGTCCGCATCTAGGCGCCGAGCGTGAAGCGAACACAAGAAGCCGTGAAGAAGCTTGGTCACATGTGCGGCAAACTACAAGAAGAGCATCAGCCCCTGACAAAAACTCACCAAAGGATTAGTCATTCCGGGCCAGAACCGCTACTTAGAGTCCTAGAGACCATCCGTTTCATGTTTGATATTGCTGCGCCAGTCTGTGGTGAAAAGATGTGCAAAGTGCATCTTGCATATGGATTGCAGGTGCTCGGACCACCGAAGACATGCAGGCACAAGCCCTCCAAGAAAAAGCAGAACCGCAGCATCCCGAAACGTAGAAGATCCAAGGCACTCCACTGAAACGATAGACGTTGCCAGAGACTCACTAACTAACTCAAACTCTCTAGATCCGCAGTTCTACAAACCGAATTGGGAGCATCAAACATCCCCCACTCTTGCCTGCAGGAGGATGCGGCAGCTAGCCGATGGTTGCTGAAGGGGATAAGGACCTGCGCTTGATCCGCACACGGCTCTGGCTAGGGAAGCTACAAGTCCGCTCAAGGTTCGAAGGAAGCTCAATATGTACAAGTCTCAGAATCGAACATTAAAACTTGAGTGTCGACTTGCCTAACCTGAACGTGGACCTTTACCTTTGCTTGTTTAGAGACTTCGAAGTTTATGGGTGCACAAGCTTACCTACTCAGTCGTACTCGCGCATATTGGTCTTGAACACCTTGCAATACCGCTTCCCCCTTAGACTCCTCCAGCAAAGTCCTCCGTGCGGAACATTAGGATTGTATTCCCGTGGATTAATTCCCCCGCTAGCCAGGCCACGTAACATGAACTTTTCGGTACGCCTCGTAGTCCGCATGATCTCATATAGGCAAGTGCGAAGAAACTCTAAGTCTGGCGATGTAGATGCTCTTCCTTCATAGTTTCTCCCAAATCCATCTACCCCGTCACGTACGGTCATGTTGTAGGAGGCTCGGGTGCGCTATCGGAAAGCCTTCAGGGCTTTAGCTCTCACCCACCTAAATAACCCTAAGCTCTAAACCTAAACCCTCAACCCTAAACCCAAACCCTACTAAAACCTAAGCCCTATAAGCCTAAACCTTAAACCTGGGCCCTCAACCCAAAACCCAAAACCCTATCAAAGCTTAAACCCTAAACCCGAAGCCACTGGCACCTGCTCCGCTCCCGAAGCCCAAAGGGCCCCTACACTAGAACCCTTATAGTAAGCCTTATAATGGACCTTAAAGGGACCCTTTAAAGGAACCTGAACCCTTAAAGGAACCCTAAACTCAGTCCTAAACCCGAAACCCTCAACGGGGCCCGAAGCCTGAAATCCTAAGCCGCCGACCCCAACAAATCCCCCTCTCGCGGTTCAAAGCCGAACCAATAGGGTTTAGGGTTTATAAGCTTTAGGGGTTTAGGGGTTTATAGGGTTTAGGGTTTAGGGTCTTAGGCTTTAGGGTTTAGGCCGCTAACTAAACCCTATACTTAAACTAACCCTGAGCCCCAAACCCAACATCAAAAGCCATGTACCCCGAACCCGAACTCTGAAATTGAAACCCTAAACCGAGAAGATTTGAAGCTAAAACTTTTTGAGGGTGCGCGCCAAAGCTACCCCTATAGGGTTTCCTTGAAGGGCTTCATGCTTTAGGGTTGAGGATTCAAGCTGTATAGCTCCTTCATGGGTTTTCTTTAAAGGCTCCTTGAAAGGCGCCTGTGACTGTTTCCTTGAAGGGGTTTCGTCACGGCCTCAGAAGTCAGTACTATAGGGGCCTGAGTAGTTTGACTTTTTGTAAGGGTTCTGTTTGAAGGGTAATGCCTGGGGCTAGTCTTAAGGGTTTAACTATAGAATAGGTATTGACGGTATATATAAGGGTAACCACCACGGGACCTATAGTTCGAAATCTTCAGCCACCCCGGCCAAGGCAGCCACCTCACCACTTTGGAGGTTGCAGCTCAGGAGGCTGCGCAGGGATGGCTTGAAGAAATGGTGAAGCTGCGGTCGCATGCAGGGTGGTTTAGGGTTTAGGGTTTGGTCCCCTAAACCCTACAACCCTTAAGCTGCCCTAAGCCCTGAGCTCCAAGCCCTAAACCGAGTAAGGTCGAGATTATTGACGAGTATGAGCCTCTGGAGGAAGGCCTGGACAAGGCCACCGAGCCTTTTGTTGTTTCAATTGGGTTTGCCGGTTCTGTTACGGGTTCGTTTGGGGGATCTATGTGGCTTCTATGGGCGTTTGGGATTCAAGGTGTTGGTTTTTGTCTACGAAGGTTTTGGTGGCTCAGAAGGGCTTTTTGAAGTAGATAAGGGCTCTTCCTAAATGAGGGTCGTTAGTGGTTCTTGTGCCTATTTACCATTGTTTGCCTGCTTGCGTTCATTTTGTTTTTTCTCTGGTGGCCGCCTGAACCCTAACCCTAAGCCCTAGACCCCTACATATGCCCACAGGTTACCGATGCCCGCAACGTTTCCGTGATTGAGATCAAGCTTTCCAAGGCCTCCCGCCTTGCATGTGAGGCCGAGTTTTGAGAGTATTTCCTGGATGTCGACAGCCCTCAAACATAAAATAAGATCCTAAATCCCGGAACCGTAAATCCCAAAACCACTGATCATACAGCAATCCTAGCAACTATGTACAGTACAAGACTAATCATAATGCTTTCACCACTACTAATTACTTTTAATAGTCGGATTGATCATAGTCGTAGTGGTGGCGCTACTAGTAGTGGTACTAGGAGTAGGAGTAGTAGTAGTAGTAGTAGTAGCAGCAGTAGTAGTAGGAGGAGGAGGAGGAGCAGTGGTGGTGGTGGTGGTAGTAGTAGTAGTTGTAGGAGGAGGAGAAGAAGAAGTAGCAGTGGTGGTGGTGGTGGTGGTGGTAGTAGTTGGAGGAGGAGTAGTAGTCGTGGTGGTGGTGGTGGTGGTGGTTGTCTAGGCCCTCAACCTTTCAACCCTCTCCAGGAGCCCCTGGACACCACTGACAAGGGCTATCAGCCTCCCCTAGACGAGTCCCTCGTCAAGGAGTTCGAGCCAGAGGACGGAGAGGGGCCCGAACACCCGAAAGCCTTCACATTATGGCCTTATGACTGAGAGGGGGGGGGGGGTCCTAGGGAGGTATGTAATCCTGCAATCCCCACTTCTCCCTAGTGCTCCTCAACATTCCCCAAGGTTGCCGAAGGATCCCTTGCATCCTTCCTCCTTTGAGCCATACCTGGACCCAAGACAACCTACCATTTTTACGAACATATACAAGGACATCATGATAAGGAACCCCCAAAAGTGTACATTACTTGGGGCTAGGGTGAGCCTTAAATCTCAAAGGATCCTACGACAACTACAGTATACCATAGCCCCCCACACCCTACGCTAACTATGGCCTGTGTATACTTTAAAAGCCCGAAGCCTCATCTCTTAACGTCTTGAAGCCCCGATAGCATCAAACCCTGTGCCCCAAACCGGTGAACCCGGTGAGATACCTTGTAAAGTTGGAGCATCATAATCCTCCTGCCCTTAATGTGAAGCGCAAGGGATCCTATCCCAGCACAAATCATCCTAAACCCATGTTCCAGCTTTCTGGGTTCACTGTAATCCCTTCGGGTCGAATTCAACATAACCCTAAACCGCCATCCCGATTTAAAGGGACCTTCGAAAGAGCGTTTATCCGAAGCTCCGAACCCTAAACCCTAAACCCTAAACCCTAAACCCTAAACCCTATACCCTAAACCCTAAATCCTAAACCCTAAACCCGAACCCTAAACCCTAAACCCTATACCCTAAACCCGAACCCTAAACCCGAAACCCGAAACCCAAAACCCTACGAAGATCTGGAGAGGACATGGTTCGAGGCAGAGGGAGAGGCCTCGGCAAAGGCGGGACACTGGGAGTTAAGGGATTTTTGGGGTTTTGAGGGACTGCGACCTCAAGGGGCTAGAGGGTTTAGGGTTTCGGGTTTAGGGGCTAGGGGTTTGAGGGTTTAGGGTTTCCGGTGTTCCACGGTGGGGCGCGATGAAGCAAGGAACGGGCGAAGCCCCGAATGTTGACCAAACCCAAGTGGGTCTGCCGGCATAAACCCCTAAACCCCGAACTCCGAACCCTAAACCCGAAACCCCGAAACCCCGAACCCTGAACCCCGAACCCTAAACTCGAAGCCCTAATCCCCGAAACCCGCAACCCCGAGCCCCGAACCCTAAACCCTAGACCAAGCATGGCTGGAACTGGCGACCGATGAGACTTGTCGGGTCTGCACATGGGTAGTTCTCTAAAATGAGGCCCTTCTGGGGTCCAAGAAGGGTGCCGTGCTATTTTGGCTTCCTAAGGGACCCTAAGACCATAAGCTCTTTAAGGGGACCCTAATTTAGAGTTTAGAGAACTACTCACATGTCATCAGCAGATTTCAACTCCTCACTACTTATGGTCGGTTCGCGCGGGTCTCATATAGGGGGCTAAGCAATTGCCAATAGTATTCTAAGGGTTCCTTATCATACATACTTATAGCATAACATACAACCTCAAAGCCCTGTATTGATGATTCAGGCCCCTATAGTGGGCGGTTGAGCGTTTACTGCATGGGTTTGAGGATCTACGGTCGGGTCTCGTGTTTGGTGTCAACTTCCCTGGCATGTATTCCTTAGCGATGCTCGTGTTGCGTCGTTCTACACCCTCAACCCCAGCCACTCGTGCTCCGCTTCACCTGGAACTTACACTAACCTAGCACCCTAAGTTCGAATCGAGAAACGATATCACCTCCGTTGAGCTACATCTTACATCTGCAGTTGCCGCAACTTCCGGACCACTGGTTACCGGACGACGTGCAGCTGAGTAGTGTCTAAGAGTTGAGCTATTTGGCAACTTCCAACTCATCTAATAGCCCTGAATCTAACCAGTGGACACCCTGTGTGTCTCGTCCTGGAGTCATCCCATCCTCGGCTGGCTACGGGTTTATGTCATCAACAGTATGAGAGCTTCAGAGAAAAAGGGCCCACACCCCCAAAAAAACCATGCCTCAATGCAGGCGGCCGCGGCAAGGGCAAGGGCCGTGGACGAGGGCACCCCTGGCTTCTTTTGTCGCATTTCTTTTTGCATGGGCCTCCCCTAAATACCCGAAACCCTAAACCCCTAAACCCTAAACCCAAAACCCTTACACCCTAAACCCTAAACCCTATATCCCCTACACGCT
>CAJNJA010028731.1:0-31351 GCA_905231915.1 Symbiodinium necroappetens | reverse complement strand
CAGCTTAGAGCGAACCACTGCGCACCGCAGCCCTTTTGTGGCTTCGAGAAAAGAGTGCCTGCCTTTTCAGCCCAGGGTAGGACTCGTGTGTAGAAGCCCGGTTTTTTAGCCTTCGCACAAAAAGCCTCTTCGTGGCACAATGAGTTCGACCGAAACCAATTCCAAAAGATGCTCAACATGCCAGTTGTACTTGAAACTTGATTTTGCAGGAATAATATGGAAATGTGGCAACATGTTGCCAGTGTGCAACTCTCAGGATGTGCCTTGCTGTCAAGCTGTAACTTCCACAGGTACCGGTGAGCTGTTACTGTCACCGCTTGCAAATTGGCACGCATGAAGGTTCTCCGCGCAGGGTAGCATCAGTGGAGCCGAGTGTCCTCGCTATAAAAGCTAGTTGCTGCTTCCAGAGGAGCTGCAGTACACGTTTCTGGCAAGAAGCAATCGTTGGCTGGCCATTGGCCAGGATGCAAACGTTCTGGTATTGCGTCCTGTGGAGCGCATGATCGAAAAGGCCTGGATCTCAACGTGGGCCCTTGACTGCCGGAAAGTAGCTCCGAGTTGCTGATAGGAGCAGTCATGCGGCAATGAGGGCATCAGCTGCAAGTAATTACGGTACGAAGAAGGTCCTCAATTCGTTCTAGTGCGCTTGCCGAAAATTTGGTGAGTATCGGGGTTGTCTCCGGAAATGCTCCTTTCTGCAGGCTTCGCTGGAGCATGTTGCTCGCACTGCTGCGAGGTCAATTTGATTCGCGACAACCCACTCGCTGCAATGAAGATGGCAGACGACGAGTTCAAGGCTGCAAAGTTTCGACAAGCACGAGGGCCTGGGCCTTGACCCCTGCGGCATGTGCAGCGCAGGGCGAAGAGATCAAAAAGTTCAAGGCCAATACCACGAGGCTGCATGGGAATGTCTGCTGGGCAGTCGCACAGAGAGTTGCACCCACGACAAATCAACACCGACAGGGAGAAGCGAAGCATCTGGCTGGAGAAGTACCACTTGTCTTGCTTGTGTCCTCGGCATGTTGCTTTAGCCGCCGCGTTTGATGTTTGGATCCGGCAGTTGTAATGTGCAGCTTCGTCAATGCTGCCTCCGCAAAGCAAACCTTTTTCCGCAAGGCATCAGGATAATTCCTTCAACCGTATAATATCCCACATTATCGCTATCCGTCACTATCCGACTTGATCGTTCATGATAAACTGAGTACACGTGCATGTTCTCTTGCGCCACGTGCTATCAACGCTGCGTCTAGGTCTCGAATTCTCAACTGGTTCTCGACAGGCCGGGCCGTTTTCATAGCTATAGGCATCCTATAGGCCCCTAGCTTACGAAAATGCTACTCCAGCTAGACAGGTGGCTTGTGCTTTTAGAGCAGCTTGGAGTGCATGGTCAAACGTCAGGAAGCACCTCTGGAGACGATGCGTGTGAAGCTTACACTGTGCCCGTGCGCAGAGTCTAAGTCTAACCCTGTTTGTTGGATCTGTTTGGGACAAGCTTAGGATGATGGAGACTGCAGTGCTCGAGAAGACTATTATCAAGCCCCTTGCTACAGTTGGTGCGCTGCGAGCAGCTATAGGGTACGCCACTATGGCCAGTCTCATTACCTTAAGTTCCAGTTCCGGCCCAAAGTCGTTTCGAAGACCTTGCAGCCCCAAGACTTCGCTTGGCAAACTAGTGAGGCTTGGCTCACTGCTCGCACTCGGCTTCGGAGAGGTGCATCGCGCTGTTTGCTGTCTGCTGTCAGGGACGAATGAGTGACAGTTTGGAGATTGGTGCAGGCCGGCGCCAGCATTGTGGCTGACAACATGCAGGGCCTCGACTCCGCAGGCGTGAATGCAATGGTCCCAGGCTGCAGACTCAGCCTCGTTGGTCTAAGCCGTCGTCACGACGCTGTGCTTGACAACACTGCACAGCCGCAAGGCAGTCGCGTGGATTGCATCATCGGGTCAGCCTCCATCCGCGACTTCAGCACGGCCACGGAGGTTCTGCAGGGCAAGGCCTGCCATTGATGTCAACCTTCCCTGCATGTGAATCCTACAAAAATTAAGATAATCTCAACTTCACAAGCATGAAACCTGATCCTCAACTTGCTTTTCAGCACACTTGCTGACAGTGCTGCTCGGCTTGCTGCCCAGCTGGTTTGTGTTCGCGAACACTCATCGCTGTATGGGTCGCACACACTCCGGCTTATCCCCAGACATGTCAACTCTACTTCGAACAGCATTACCCTTGCCTTCATGCAGACGTCCAGGCTCAGCCTCGCCAGTCCAAACGAATAAGAGCATTTTGGCACCTTGTGGCGAACAAACTGGCATCGTTCTTCATGCGTCTCCACGGCATTGCGTGGGTGTCAAACCTTGTCTTGAAGTGAAGATCGCGATCCTTAGCTGAAGACTTTGCGAACCATGCAATGCGAGCATGTACATTTGAGTCCAATTCGGATGCCAGGTCATGACGTTCGTCAACCAAATTGCAGAGATCGCCCCCACCTGAGAAGAGTTGCTGCAGTTGCTGCACAGCCATGTATGCTCAGAGCCGTGCAATGACGATGACAGTCTACGGCAAGGTTCATGGCCTCGTTTGCGAGTTCCATGGCGCTCCCAACAAGAACAGTGGTGCCGTACCGAGACAGCTTGTGCTTCTTCAAACTGCCGGGAGTCATTGGACTTTGCAGCATCTAGCAGTTTGTCGCCTACAGTTGTAGTACTACGGGCTGTGAGACCCGCCAGGTGATCGCTTCCTCCTAATCTGGCGACTTGGAGGCTTGCAATTGAAGCGCGTGGGTCATGCATGAAGCTGCAACATCTGTACCCTGGATGTTCGCCAGACTGACTGTCAAAGACTTGCAGGGAGGGCGCGCCAGAGCCAGAAGAATCGACAGACGAGCTGAGTTCAGACATACAGTCGAGAGACATCAGGTTTCTGGGCTCGGAGAAGAGATCCAGTTTCTCTTGAGGACATTGGAAGAGTACTGCTGTGAGACGTGACGAGACGACTGAAGGCTTGGCAGGAAAAGTGACGGTAGACACGCGATCTCAGACTTGCAAAAGTGGGTTCCCACTGGGACAGAGGTGGAGTGAGCGTTGTATAAGGTGCATTACCATGATCTGCACAGGAACCTCTGATTGGTTCGCCGGAGTGTCTGAGAGACGTCCACTAGGTTGCCCGACCGTGAAATCAGGGGGCGTCAGATCGCGAATGCCGATTCATGACACCTGGTAGGCCCTGATAGACTCACCTCCGCAAGCATGGGTCGCGGGAAATGCCGTTCGACCGGTGCCGGTCCAACATGTCCCAACGAACGTCCCACGAGACATCACCGGCTGAGTTGACAGCCTCTCGAGAGGCTACCGTGTCAGGAACCGGCCGAGCCGGAGTCAGACATAAACCACTGATTGCCTGCACAGCCAGCAGCACTTGCGCACAGCGATTTCAAAAGAAGGCACTGAGCAGAGATCCTCAAGCATTTTGACAGCACAAACCCTCCAGATCTCGAACTCGGAGTCGAGGAATGAACTGATCTGAACCCACGTGCAAGATCATGGACACTTTCGGTGCTCTCATCCTGGCCCTGATGCAGAAACCGCCAAACCGCTCGCGGACATGCGAAGTCATATGCTGGCCATCACGAAGGCTCGACTCGGCTAGACAGGTCTGGGGCGCACGCGCGCGCCCGGCAGAAAGGGCAGAAAAGCAGCCCGAATGTTCAACTGAACGTAAGCAAGAGGCATTTAAAGGATTTAAAGGAGCAGCGAGGAACCAATGATGCTGTTGATGCTGGGTCGAGATGTTCCCGGTGCTTCAAGAGAGCCACAGAGTGCTTCGCAGCCACCAGCTGCGGCATGTCTCAGGTTCTACTGGGTTTAATACATGAACCAGGCGGCCAGAATGCTAGTTGCTCGCACTATGGTTCATCTGGAAAGTTTTGCTTTGTAGCACTGCACAAGAAATGAACTTTGGGACTCACTACGACTCACTTCATTCCGCACCCCACAAAGTTCACCCGACATGCGGGTCCTTGAGTGTGTTGTTGTTTGTTGCCGGTGATTTCCTTGATTAGTAACTGGAGGAACAAGTCACTGGATGCACTCAGGATCCCAGTAGAGGGAGCTAATCCTATCCGTGTTGCAATGCCTGCTGGCCACTCTGTGTACCCGTAAGCATGACATTTGGATCCGTGCAGCATTCCAGGGTCGGTGCATGTCGGTGCCCACGCCCAAGCGCCGACCACAGGGTTGCAGTGCATGTCGGTTCTCAGTGAGCCTGGCCTTGATGCCGATCCGCACAACTCATTCAGCCAACTTCACTCACTCGTTTACTCACTGGCTCACACACTCCATCTCCTGCGTGTGCAACAGTGTGGCTAAAGATCTGGACCTTGCGCACTGGCTAGACCATCCTGACATGGCACGCCTTCCCCGCCGCGCACTTGTAGGATGGTACCATACAGGAGCCTCAAGTTTCGGACAGCCTGCCAATCCTGGCTTCTCCAAAAGGCAACAACCATAACAACGAAGGCAAAGACACATGGTTGATCTAAAGCTCCTTGAGCCGTAGCTTATGTGAAAGGCCAACAGCATAGCTAAATATGCCTTTGCGAAAGTTCGCGATGGTGCCGCAAAAGTTTTTTTTTGCGAAAGTTATCTGCTTAGCCTACTTGCCGTACTATTTCCATTACCATTGTTATTACTAATTCTGTTTCAAGCACCAGTACTATGACTTTGACTATTACTATGTCCATTTACTATTACTGTTACCATTACTGTTGCCTTTGCTATTACTATTGTGAATGTTGTTAGTACTGTCACGATTAGTACTAGTATTACTAGGTTCACTATTATTTCTTTTACTATTTTATGGTTACTATGATTGCCAATATCTTCTTATCATTACTATGATTATTGGTACTAGTGTTGTTGCTAGTATTGCTTTTGTTGCTATTAGTCTCCTTGTTCCTAGAAAGATTATTACTATTCTTATTACTACTATCACCACTTCTCATGCTCTTGCTACTGCAACTGCTACTGTTGTTTCTACTCCTGCTGCTGCTACTGATGCTACTGCTACTGTTACTGTTACTACCGTCTCCACTTACTACCACTACCTGCCATACCTACTACCCACAACCTTATACGACCCACCGCTGACTACTACCACCTCCCACCTCTTACGTCATATCTACGATTGCTACTGCTCCGCCTCACACTGACACTGTGTGCGGTGCCTCGTAGGTCGATTCTAAGTCAAGCAACGACAAACCAAAAAATTCGGTTCCCATATAGGGCTTAGCGCATAAGTTCCGCGTAAGTGACGTTAAAGTCGACGTAGCCAGATCAAGGCCACCCCCAAATGGGCATTGTTGGTGCATTACGCGAGTGGCTGCCGAAAGGGGCACCTTCTAGGAAGCCCTTACGACCCCTGGAATACCATGAAGAAAGCTTTTCAATCCTCCGTTGGTACGAAAGCCTGTCTAACAACCTCAAAAACCCTTCAGAAATCCTTAAGCAACATTCACACAGCCTCTGCTGCAAATCTGGAGTTGGTCGCTGCGGGATTTTTGGATTTTCTTGGACGGTTCTGTTAAGGTTTCCTTTGAGGGTTCTGAGGAAGCTTCCTGTGTTAAAGGGTTCCTTGCAGGGGTCTTTTGATGGATTTACAAGGATTCCGAGACCTCGTCAGAAATCCAACCCCTAAGACGGCCTTAAGCAACTCTACAGAAGCCCCGAAGCCTGGAGGAAAGGCTCCCAGAAACTCTCAATCAATCGTGCCCCAAAAGCTTTGCAATTGAGAAACTTTCAGGAAACTTTGTCAAGAATCTAAACCCTAAGACGGCTTCAGACGGCCTCCATTCCAATTGTTGTAGCTTTCAAGCAGCCCTGGAATTCCTAGGAAGCCTGTCAGAAGCTCTTAATTATAATGCCAGCAAAAACTTGGCCTCGATAATCTTGTAGCTTAATACTCAGGGTTCTAACTTGCAAAGGTATGTATATATGCCTCCGCGAAAGTTCCGCGATGATGTTGCAAAAGTTAATTTTTTGTCGTGAAGATGGTCATTCCGGGATGAAGCAATTTAGATCAACATCCATATGAGCATTGATCTAAGGTCCGTGCCTTTGGTTTTGCATCAGAGGAAATGCATTGTGACTTCGACTGCTTCGTGACGGGTTTGCGAGCCGAGCGCAGTAATCCGCCAAAGTATGGTTTTATGAAAACCGTAGCAGTTTTTGTGCGAAAGATCCGCGATAGTCGCCGCGACAGACGGACGAGTTTTCAGTCCCCCTGGCCCACGACTTGGAGTCGCACGTTGCGACCTCATTCCTAAACCTGAACCCTTTCAAAGCCTCGAGAACAACACTGCCAAGCTCCACAAACCCTCAAACCTCTAGCTACAACTCCAATCACTACACCACCGCCGCCCCCACTATTGCTACGACAACGACGACGGTGCGACGATGACCTGCACTGCAGCCGTTACTTACGAGTTACTGCTACTGCAGGTACTTGTACTAACGTTGCTGCTGCTACTGCTGCTCTTCTTACTACTGCATCCGAGACGTCAGCCGGTGGAGCGTCCACACCAGGAATATCGACGCAACCCGAATTTCGACATTGATGCCCGACATGTGGACCGGAATGCTCAACAGAACACCCACATGACATACCGACGTCGAATCGAATGCGGCTGTCATATCCAGCACAGCAGGGCTTGCAGAAGCTGGCCGAGATCAGGCAACAGTAGGATGGAAAGATTGGAGTTGGGCCTTTTTCTTGTGCCACAGCATTGTCGGAGCTGCGATCTGAGGTTCAGCCGCAAAAATCCAGCCCAAAAATGCTTCGACTAAACAGGGTGATTGTCATTTCTCGTGGCACAATTCGATACAGAATGACGCATGCGCCTAGCAAAAAAAACCTCAGCGACCTCATATACTCCACTAGCCTCCCTTTTGTGTAGTTTTGCTGGCCATCGTGGGCTTCCTGTCGGTTTGCCATGTTCTTTGCCAGGCATTGCTTGCTACTTATTCAGTGGCGATGATGCAGGCCTGAGCTACGAACAGCAGACGCGGCTCGCCGACATGGCAGTGGTGTCATGTGTCAGGACCGGGTCCAGAGTTGGGGAAAATCTCGTGCTTGGCAAACATCATCAGCACACACCTGTCGATCGTTGTCTTCGCTGATTCTTTTGACTTGTCCTGTAACTTCGTAAGCCGGCGGCAGGATTTTGGGCTGCACCCATACCAACAAAACCTTGGCAGAATACCGCGGGCATCCTGGTCTTGGCCTCAGTTCTGCGAACTCCTGCTGGTCTGTCTATCTTCACACAAAGCTTTTGACCCATCTCCAGCTCTACAAGCCAGCGCAGGCCAAGTCTGATGCTAGCTTACTTATCTCCACGATGCAATACTCAGCAGCGCCCGGCTTCCTTTTGTGCCAGAGTCCATGTTCCAAAGTCGCATCGAACCGCCTTTGTTCAAATCTGGGCCATCCGAGTTGCATCAGCTGGACTTGGAAAAATCGTGATACTCGGGATCCGGGACGACTGAGTGTTGTTCGAAAATTGATGGCGAAACTGAGATAGCTCGTGGACATAGGTAGGCAAAGTGATCTTGCCTCGGAATGGAGGCAGAAAGGCGCAACTCAATTGTTTGTGTCCATGGAGGCGACAACGGGGCCCCCCCCAAAAAAAAGATTTTGGTCCGGGGTTTTTTGGTGAACTCCTGTGCAGAGGGCACCGGTGTGAGCGTGCGAGCTCCGCCCCACAGGCGGAATTTAGCTCCAACGGCTTGAGCTTACGGATTTCAGTCTGTAGTGTGCGTTTGGGGTTGAAGCTGGCTTTGAATCCCTAAGCCGGTGTGTCATGCACTCCGCGGCTGCAATTGGACCAACTTCCTGGACCTCAGATCTTTGCCAGCTGAGGTCTCATCCAAAGACTTGGAGCTCACTGCAGAGTGAACTTGAGCTTTGGTCTTCACCGCGGTTGGGCAATCGAGGCATGATGCCATGAAGTGCTGACTAGTGGCTATAGTCTATACGTATAACTCATACAGCGTGTCTGAAGATCTTGTGCACCCGGCGGTTCCACAGCTTCCTGCTGCGACAGTGCACATTTTGCGCAGCATTCGTGTGTTTTCCACAGTCAGGATGAGAAGCGTCCGCCGAGGACAACTAATTCATCGTGCATTCCAAGAAATCGGCCGTTGCGAACGGAGCCGGTTCTGTCTGTGGCGCTTTGGGGTATATTCCCGTCCTCATTCGGGCTTTGACGCATCGGTTGAAACGGCGAATCTCCTACAGTAGCAGGGCCACGCTATTCGGTTCCTTGTGGCCAAGACTTGATGTGGTCTTGAAATCCTGCCGTTCTAAAGGATGTGGGAGTTTTCCAAAGTTGACAATCGGCAACCGTTCTCCCGCCACGGTATACACCGAGTTTTTGTCGGATGCGATTCGCGTTTCCGTCTCCAGAAACCGTGTTCCAGCCACAGTCCTGTGAATTGTTTGCTCCCACTACGTGCCCGTGCATTTTCATCCACAGTGTGGTGCGCAGTTTGGACTCATGGGGTGATCTTTGGAGCCTCAACGTGGTGCCTCGCTGTTTCGGGTTTATGCTGGCAAAGTACAAAGTACAAGTGAAGCACCCGGAGTACGAACGATGGAGGTGTTTGCATTGGGAACACGAGCGATGCATCTCACTGCCGACAGTCCTACAAGCTCAGTGTCACAGAAGCTAGCATTCGACACCTTCAGTCGGCTTTACATCGAAGATAAAATCAGGCCCTCATTCCCTTGCACTCCCGATCTGACTGAACTGTGCAGGGCGCTGTCGGCAGCGAGTTCAAGATTGATGCGTCGCTCCCTTGGCTGTCTTAGGTGTTCTTTTGAGCCGTGTGACTTGTTGTTGGCCCAAGAATGTGTTTGCTTCCAGACTTCAGCAGTTTAGCCATCTTTGCCAGAAATGGTTCACCGTTGCCGTTACATGCACAGTCTCTGGAGATTACGGCATTCTCGTATCCGAATCCTTGTGTGCGGGTGAATGTGTGTATGGAGACTGGTGGGTATTGGCCATATTCGGCTACAGTCTGGCACTAGCTAATCTAAGTGTCTGAAAATCTTCGAAACTGAGCACGTAGAAGCCGAACTCAGCTTCAGGCAGGTCACTGGATCAAGGGGGCATTGAACCAGGATGAACAAGCACAACCACTTGGCCTTGCAGAGTCGAAATCCACGATATGTGGTGGGATAAAGTCGACTCGGCCATGGCCAACCCACTGAGGGAGCGACTGAAGCTTCCTGTGCGCAGGTGATTGCAGGTGAAGGTCTGCTGGGTGTGTCATGTTGCTTCGTGCACATGTGCTCACTGGGGCGGGGATCGTGTTCGAGTGGGGGAGGCAGGCCATGGCAGGCCATGAATTCCGTTAGTCCGCGATTCAAACTCTGCCCCAACTGTGAGGTCGTACCTTTCACCGAACGTGAGCATTGCGGAGACCTTGGAATTCGCCACGAAGGCAAACTCGGTCCATTGTGTCCTGAAGCCATGCCGACTGCATCGTTGGGCACGGAAGTTTGCCATTCACAATCTTTCACATCAGGTGTACCACGTCAGCATTCTGGCTTCGCAAGATTGCATAACATCGTGCTCCAAGGTACGAAGCTAAGTTGCTTGCACTTGAAAAGTCAGTCGCTTTGCGTGCTCTGTTCTTGTCAGGACCTGCCTCCCTCCCTTCCCTTTCTGTCCTTGCCTCGCTCTCCCTCTTTCCCACCCTCCGGGTGCCTCTCGCTCTCGCACTCCCTTCCCTCCTTGGATTGCCTCTGACAGGCATTAGCACGACAGTGCAGACTCATAGATAAGGCCGGAGTTCTTGTTGAAGTTTTGGCGTGCTCTTGAGTGCCTCATGCAGCCTGATTGGAAGACCAGCATGCACTTCGGCAGGTCAACATGAAGGGGTCCAAGACTCCTCTGAGCCTGTATGTGTACGATGTGGCGGCTGCCTGAGATGATTGCCTTGTTGCATCAGTCCGATTAGACGAGCATAGACGAGCTTCAGGAGACAGATCGAGTTCCCGTGCATGAATACAGGCTGGTAGCTGCGACAAGTTGCTGTGTCGGCTTGTGCTGTATGAGTTGTCATGATGTTGGATGCCTGCAGTACGGCGCTGGAGTGGAGTGTGCGGCAGCGCTTCAAAGCACGTCAGCTCTTCGAGGCATGATGCCACGTGTGTCTAAACCTTGGCATGCAATGGCTTTCCGGCATTGAAAGAGGTGGAGAAGACGAAGAAATTGACGAGCGAGGTCAACATCGTGAGCTTGGCATGTCTTAGAAGCCCACGACAAGAGCAAATGACCTTTCCTGTGGCAGGTTGAAGACTTCATCAACGCTAGTGTCGATGTTAAAGCTATGCGAAAGCTCTACACCACTGAGTTCCTGCAGCTCTTCAACATGGGGTGACCGGCTTCCCACACGATTGCAATGGGACTGTTTCCGTGCCAGCGTCAGCGCAAGTACGCACATGTTCAATTCAGTGGATGACGCGCAGCTCTGTTGGTTGTCCCGTCGGTGGTCCAGTTGTCGGTCCTGTCTTGTCGGAGGCGGCCTGTTGGTGGTCCTGTCTCTAATTCAGTTTGCGGGTCCTGGTGTGGTCCGATCGGTACTCGAGTCGGTGGTCTTGTCGGTTGGGTGGTCCTGTCGGCTAAATGGCCGTGGTCTAGTCGGTAGCGGCCGGTTGCTGGTCCGGTGCTGGGTGGTCCGTGGTGGGGTCGGCAGGTGTTCAGATGACCAGCAAATCCAAGGCAAACAGCGCACAAGAGCAAAAGAAAAGGATCCATGGCTGTTTGGGTACTACATGTCTAAGCTAAGTTAATTGATCCATGTAGCACCAACATGAGCCGCCAGGTACCAGAACTACTCAGAGGGTGAATGGCGTGTTGCCCGACGTCTGCTGAAGGCAGTGATTCCATAATGCACGTCCTCATCGGGACACTCCACATTGTCAGGCAACACAGGACATGCTCGGTTTCCAGGAGCCGAGGGCCACCAACTTCGCGCGCCGACGAGTTGCGATGTGTTTCGAGCTCTGGTGAACTGCTTCGAAGGATGGCCCCAGCACGGCTCTCTTAGCTTTCATGGAGACGCCTTACCAATTCGAGGCCGCACTCAAACTCGCAAGACCGCAGATCCAGACTGCCAATTGTCCCTCAGGCTCCTCCCAAATGGACAGGTGTTCGAGACGTCCCTCTGTGCGGCCCTCACAGAAATCGGCGTTACAGCAAGCCTGTTCGGGCTTCCAAGCTTCAGGGTTCGGTGCCGGGCGCATTTCTGAAAGTGCACCTGAACAGGTGATGCTTGCGGTGACTGCCTTCACGGGTTCAAGACACTCCACACCGAGAAGTCGGCAGGGGTTATTGCACGGAAGCGCACCAAAGTTCGACACAATGTCCAGCGACTGGGTTGCCTATGGTTGCATGTACGTCATGAGACCACCAAGTTGCACCAACCGCGAAACATCTTTGCGCTTTGAAAGACAAAGTTTCGCGAAGCGAAGTTTTTCTGTTTCACTTAGGCTTGGCTTCGACAATTGCGTTGTTGTTGTTGTTTAGACAGATCGTGTGCTAATGCCGGCTGCCAAGCCCAAAAATCCGAGACGTGGCCCAGTTTGCTTGTCGAGTCCATGTATCGTGACGATCACTTTCGCGATGCATGTTCATGTCTCGAGGTTATACATGGATGCATGAGCCCGGGTCCAATCAGCGAAGCAGCAAACCCGAGCAAATCTGCTTCATCAGCATCTTCACGCAAGGTGGAAGACTGCCGGTCTGCAACGTACCTACAACCTCTTTGCATCCCAACTTCTGCGCACAGCTTTCTAAAAAGACTGAAAGTCCATATCGTTGGCATGAGCTCGGCATGCCTCCATTGCTTCCTTTGTGGCCAGAGCCATGGAAGCATTGGAATTCGAAGCAGGCGCCCTTGCTGGGGTTGCAAGACTTTGATGCCGCTGACAGCCTGTAAGCGGCATCTGTCTCCGGGTATGCAAGAGCTGCCTTCCCCCAACTGTCAGGTTCATCTCCGCATGACTTTCTGGTGCAAATCCTTCAGGGCATCTTCCGGCCAATGGAACCTCCCTCTCCTCAGGCCGAGCGGCGTGGCTTGAAGATCCGATCCCGAAAAAGGACTGAGCGGGGCTCCCATGGGCCTTTGACAGGTTCATTGCTGTTTGCAGGGTTGGGAACTGTCTGAACGTAACACGTTCTCTCGGCTTCGAGTTAGGGGCTGAATATACCGGTAGGTTTTGTTCACGTGCGCATTTCCCTGGAAGCCCGGTGCGGTGTTGTCGATGCGCTAAAGGCTTCTCCCAAAGTCTAGAAGTTGGAAGTTGGAAGCGCCGGGATAGTTGCGCTTGTTTGGTGTGCGATGGGTCAGCTTGAATGCGCATCCACGGCCTCTCTTCTTTCAGAAGGGGCCGCGACGAAAAGGTTACTGCTCGGATCTTGCACCTTCGGTCTTCTTCCAATAGCTGAAAGGCAAATGCAAAACCTGTCCAAGCATTTTTTGTAGAAAGGACGATCGGAGAGCCTCCAGGCGAAGGGAGGCAAGAGAGGGATTGAGAGTGCGTCTGTTGCGATATTAGCAAAGAAGGCATCACTGTATCCTGTGGATTCGTCTCGATTCTCGGTTTGGGCTGAGGCTGCAGGCCTAATCGCGATTGCCGCTGCTGTATCGGTGCCTGCAGTTGCCCGTGGCTGCCTTACACATACAGACTACTTGACGGGGTCACCCACCAAGTTGATGTGCAATTGGTCACATGAAACATGTGTGCAGGCGCAGGGCCATTTGTCAGTTTCTTGTCTGACGTTCTGCCACATTCCCAGTTGCAGCGGAGTGTTCCACAACACACTGTGATTCTGCTGCTCTATCATGACACGACTCTGTCGAATGATCTCGAGAGGCCTATAAAGGAAGCTCAGCGCGCTTTTGCGAGAGCTGACTGGGAGATCCGAGATGGTGCTCGTGCATTGCGTACTACAATTGCTGGTGATGGGGCGAAGCACGGCGTTGCAGGTGTGAACCGAGTCACGGAAGTCGTGACCTCTCCCGTCAAACCGCCAGAGGCCGGCACTCTCAGCTTGGGCACGTGGCGTGGCCTGCATGCGCTGGACGGCGAGGTGCTTGATGCCACTGGAGCAGAGGCAGCGGTCATGGCTGCAGGCCTTAGCCTTGGGCTGCTGAAGAATATCCAATCGCAAGCTAAAGCCGACAACCGACAGCCACGTCGTTATACGTCGTTGCATAAGGCAGCCATGCCGACAGCTTTTTCATTCTGTGAGAGACTGCTGTGGCGCCGGGCATATCGAACTTCTATTACCTGCAATCCCAATTCAATCTGCGTTTGAAAGCCCACTCACCCAAATCCACCTTGACACTTAGACATTCATGCAACTGCGGCCAAAGGCTCCAGAGAGTTGTGCCCGTGGACCAGCAAAATCCATGTCAATGCTTGACACTACTTGATCCGCCAATTCAATATGCTGCATGACATGTGCAGAACTGCTGGCACAACCATCGCATGTTTCTGAAACACTTGACGAACATTGTGGTTAAGGCACTGGTTCAATGCAACCCTGTCCTGATACCACTTGACAACGCGCTCGGCAGCCAGTATCGCGGATCTCAATGACACACTTTGAAGGCAGCTAAGCTCTACATCAACGGTTGCAGAACTTTTGCCTGGGCTTCCCACCGCCCCAGTCCAGTTTGAAAGCAACAGAAGGAGCTGTTCAGATGACAGCTGCTGTTGACAGACGAGTCCTGTGCAGATACCTCCCACAGTCAGTAAGGGATATTCAGGGATCATCTGCGTTGCACTGCAAGAAGTGCGAATATCTCTGCCAAGATTGCGTGAATTTTGACGCAGACACAGGTTTCCCACACTGTTACGGTTTGCCTGGTGTCGTTTTCAGGAATCTGTAAACGGCACTCTTCAGTGCCGGGTCTATGCAAATTAGCAAATCTTGAAACTGTGGCGTCCCAGAATAGCCACTGTGAAGCTCACCTGACGTTTGCATCTAGCAGCTAGCAGGCGACCTAGTTGAACTATTCGTGGGCAGACAGATGTCAGGAATTTGTGTATAATTAGCACAGTGATGTTGCAATGCTCAATGACCTTGCCGTAGGCGCTTTGGGCTCGATATCAAAAAGTCTTCTACCTCCGCTAACGTGGCTCATCGTGGCTCCAGTTTCCCGCCTTTTGTTTCAAACTGGTAGCGGAGCAAGTGGACATGCAGCGTAGATCGAGGGCCTCAAGTTGTCCAATACGGAATGTCGGTCGCCGGTCTAAAGTATCAAGTCCACCTGCCGAAACCAAGAATGGTTCGTAAGTTTATTTACCTCGGTACGGCACAGTCCTACCATGACTGGGAGTTTTGTACGCCCCCCAACACAAGGAGTGTCGGCGTCGCGAAGTACTGAAAAACATGCGAGGCTCTGTGCGTGTATGAAGAAATCGCAGTCGCAATCTCCGGCGTGGTGAAGCAGACGCGTTATGAGTTTGCTATCCCGCAACGGATTGAGGCCAGCAGCGGCATTCTTGCGAGTCCCTCCAGTGCTAGGAGCAGAGACCATCCTGTAAAGAAGCCACCGGCACACGAAGTTGAAGATGACACATTTCACTAGGTTAAAGGCAACAATACGAGTTAAGTCCGGAGGCAAGATTAAAAATCGAAACTTACAGTCGCCGTTGTCGGAACTGACGTCCCGCAGTAGATAGTAGATGTCTCAGGCGCGGGGCCGTAGTGTCGTTTTCGTGGTGCACCTACGGCCAGTTGAAGCCCGGCACCGCCCGGAGGTAGCGCCGCCAAGACCGCGCCCGCGAAGCCGCACGGGCATGTAGCCGCCCTCGACGAGTATAGCGAAGAAGATACCAAGAAAGTTGCGCATTTGCGCAACACACGCTCCTGTATGGAAAACTAATCCTGTGGCGATGTCTGATCGGAGTTCAGGCAAGGGCTGTGGCTCAGATCATGGAGCATAGTCCTTCCGAGGGCAGTGACACCATATCTTTTGTCAGCGCAAATTGCCTAGGTATGAACGTGTTTTGTACACTTACACATGGTATGTTTATCGGGGTCGTAAAAAGAAAGGGCCATTAGCAAATTTCTTAGACTCCAAGGCCGAAGGTATTAGCAGCGGATGGCGGCTGAAACGCTTCGCATTAAATGCAATCCCATTTACGCTTGGGACAGAAGAGAAAAAATCGCCGTAAACGCCAAACAGCAAAAAACCGCGCAGGAGTCCAAGCACTACAGATTCAAATCCCCCAAGCGCAGGAAATCGGACTGCACATATCGTGAGGCCACAGTAGCCGAATCCGTTTTAATCTGAACCTAAGAGCTCGTATGCCCTACGTCACCACAGAATTTGGAAAAGCGCGTGTATCAGGAATGGCCGCTGCAGATGCTGCTGGCCTGGACAGGCCTGTAGAAAATTCAACCGTTTTAAGGCGATTTGCATCGGACATGAACAGGCCTTCGAGTGCGGGAAGGTTTTTTGCGCATACAATGTTGCAGGCAGAAGCTCGCGCGTCGTCAGGCAGAACTTGCGGAGCAGGATTGCTCTGACAGCAGGTAATCGGGGTTCATCCTGCTGTATACCTGCAGCACGCATGGATTCGTGAGGAGCCGAAACGACTTCGAGGGCGGGCAGAAGCTGGCCTTTTCGAGTGCTGCCCCCGGCCGAATGTCAAGCCGGCAAGGAAAGGGTTCGCTAAAGCAGCTGGCTCAAGTTCGCACTATGTTCCGAGCATGTCGCTTTTTTTTTCCGCTTGACGTCTTGAGCTGCCGAAGCTTTTCGATTGACAGCGCTATTCGCTAAATTTCGCAACAAAAAGCAAGCTCCCCGCACATCAAAATGGATTCACGTGGGAAAGGCTCCAACTCTAGCCTGATTGTGGGCCTAAGCAGCACGCTCTTGTTTCAAGAGGCTGCTAGCTGTAAGTGCGAGTTTCGCCACCCGGTGTTTGTTCAGGCACCTCTTTAACCCCAGCAAAGCTTCACTGGTGACTTCATTCTCGAAGCACGCGCGCATCAAGCCGAGTACGCCGCATGAAGATCGACATGCAATATGTTTTCGGTGCATTAAAGACCCCGCTACCACCCTCCTCTAAATCTTGCAGACTCTAAACGAGATTGCTGGTGTCATGGTTCTTTTGAAACAAGTCTCAAAAACATGCCAGCGCTTGTGCAAGGCTCGCTTGATGTGACGACTGTCAAGTGTTGACGCAAAAAGCGGTCTTTGGAAGCTTGGCTCACGTCTCGGGGCTCCAGTTTGGAAGCAAGATTTGCCACTGGTTGAGGATTTAAAATTTAGATGAAGCTTATGTAGGAAGAATTGCAAGTGATGTTTGCACGTGCTCCGATGATGCTGCTCGTTTTTCTTACGCAGATGTCAACGAACACACCTTCCAGATGGCAGGAAATCCTCGGTATGTAAAGGTATGCATTCACAGGCTTGCCCTTTGTTTTGAGTTCAGACGTGCATCAATCAATCAACTGGATTTCCAAGTCCGAATGAAACGAGTACCTTCAGTGGAGATGTCACCATGGAATATGGGAATGCCAGCTGTCCAACATGGATTTGTGTGCTGCAATGTCTCTGCCAGCGCCATTCAGGGGTTGAAAGTTGAAAGGGAGCTAATGCATTGCTGACAGTTGAGGTCATCAAGATCTGTCACAGACAAATTGGCCAAAACCACACTGGGCTGAAGACCCGTAGGCAAGCTTTTGTCTATTTTCCAGAGGACATGATGAGAAATCAGACCAAACTCAGTGAGCTTCACGACAAACGTTGTAAGACTTAGGACTTAGGTTTAGTGTCCAAGCAGGCCATCACGCGTCTGGCGAATGCCGCCAAGAAATGCCGCCTGTCCACACCAGGGTCGAAGTTGCGGATGTCAACAGTGACCAAATTCGCTGAAGGATCCAAGATCGGATCGCCTTGGCAGATCCACGAGCTCCGAGCTGGAGTTGATAATGTGCTAAATATTGTCAAATCTTCCAATGGTTGCAGAACATCGGACAGAGCAAGCCAAGACGCGTCATGTTGAAGATAGCCCTGCCTTCGATTGCATGGGGTCTTGTGCACCTCAATGCGAAGTCTGAGACCACCGGTTCGAGCGGACCTGAACACGGACATAAGAAATAGTGCATGTGAGCATGGCTGCATGCAGAAAACTTTGCAACGCATGCTTCAATTCCTTTGTCTCGGACATTCGCGGGTCATAAGTGGTACCAAACACCGCCTCTCGAAGTAGTCGAAGCGTTTCTTGAGTCAGCCAAAACCTCGAGATCACGGCGTCCCCGAGGCTTTTGTCTGAGTCCGCGACACAAACGTTGAAGAAGGTCTGCGAAGCCAAGCTTGAGCGGCGCGATATATATATGAAATCGGTGCTTCTTGTACCGGACAGTATTGAGACAGCTCCGTGCCGTGCAGAGCTACTTAAAGACTGATGTTTGCTTGGTGAACTTCGCATGCGAGACAGATCTGCATAGAGTTAGTGAAATAAAATGCAAAATTGAGAAGTCCCTGTCATTGCAGTGCTCTGGGCCGCACCAGGAACGAACCTGCTACTTTTGGCCGTCTGGAGTGTCACCATGTACCGGGGAACTGTAAGGCATTGTGGCTCTTCTCAAGGTGCAGAATGTGATGAGTTTTTTGAGCTCATTGCGCACGCAGAGACCCAAGAGTGGTCGAAGTCTGTATTGTAGTCCTCCTGCCAGAAATGCCGACTTAATTTCGACGCCTGGGTTTTTTCTGGCCTTGTTCACACAGTCAACAGTCACCTGTGGGGCGGGGCGGGTCTTTGTCCGCACGGATTTGGAAGGTTGTCGCTTCGGACATTTGCTTTTTCTATTTGCCACTGCGTTTGTTCGAAGTCTGGCGTTTGCCGGAGCCTGCCCTGCATCAAGTAGCGCGGTTCCGTGAGGCGAGGCCTGTGCCGCCTTTAGCTTGTTGACATCCATGAGTCGGTACTGAGCCTCTGCCTCGAGAAGTTTGTCGCATGGCGGTTGTTTGTGTGCTGTCTTTTTCTCCTGCCCCTCCACAGCCCACGGCTGCTCGGTCCTGTAAATAAAACCTTCAAGCTGCATGGCTAAGGAGCGGGTTGAGGTGTGAGCATCCTCTGAAAGTAGGCGGCGTATCTTACGAATCATGAAATAGGAGAAACTTTTGTGGTTGATTCGCTGTCTTGCAACATGGACTTCACGTTTGAAGTATGTCACGCGTTGTCGCTGGTGTGCCAGTACGAAATGGTGGCATTCTTGAGCGCGTCTCTGTCGTAGTACCGAACGGAGGAGATGAATCATCCGCCATCTGAAAAGGCTCCTGCTGGTTTTCCGTCAAAGTCGAGAGATGCACTGAGCAAGTTTCTTGGCATGGGATTTGCAAGTCGCTGGCCCCTGCCATGTGTTCTGCCCCTCAGTCTGAAACTGCTTGTTTGTGTGAAGGTGCTCTTGTAATCCTTCGCCGACAGCCAAAGCCCGCGTATCGTTTGGTTCGGTAGTTCGGTATACGGTATCTGTGTTGACCTCACTCTTTTGATGTTGTTGAGCAGGTGCGAGCTGCTGAGCCATCAGTTGATGCTGTGTGTGTTGAGCTTGAAGAAGTTGGAAGGGAACGTCCTCACTGTTGGGCAAACCTGGCGGGGGCTTCAACGACGAAGGCTGCCAGGTATAGTGCCTCTAGAGTCTGGAGCACTGACTGATTTGCCAGAATCATCCGTGTGCTCCACTGATGCCTGGAGAAACGTAAGCTTTCAGCGACGAATTCTCACTGAGGACAGAAATGCTGGGCTCGGTTTGAGACTCAGTGCTGGGCATGCACGGATTGGACCAAGAAGTCTACAGCAGGGAATGCGTGGCGGGGCTGGGCTGTCCAACGCTCTTCCAAGTTCTAAGGAAAGGAGCAAGAGGTAAGGGCATTCATGTCATGAACCAGGTGTGCTTTGTTTCGGAGGTTACGATGCACATGGCTGCAAACTTGGAAAAGCCGGCCTTCCAAGCGTATTGCAGCTGGAGGGCATTTGGCGAGGCGAGGACGGCTTACACGCGGAGTGTGCAATCGGCTAAGCATCGGCTTTTGACCGCCGGTTCAGACGGCAGGCTCTTCGTGAGATGAGCACCGCCTCAACTACGAAATTTAGACGCGTGCCTGGACCTGAGCAATGTGAATCCACATTGAACGCCAAGGTATCAGACGGCACAGATAGATTCCTTTTCGGGCAATCCTAGCTTTTTCGGTCAACTTAGTGATGGCATTCCAGCCCGCCTCCCTCTTCATGCCATTCAGAAAGTAAGAAATTACACTCAATGCCCAAGCATTGACCCTCTAGAGGGCTTAGGGCAGATCAGCCATTGAAACTTGCACCTGTGAACATGCAGATTTGGGCAGCAGCTGCTCGCCGGTCGGCTGCAACCTTAAATAGCAGCCTCATGCCGTGTCTCAATCTTCACAGACCAGCTAGATGTCTTCGAAGGCTGCGGATGTTTCCCCCCAAGCCAACGATCAAAGCATCACCTGAGCAGGCTTGATGGCATCGCACTCTCTGACAAGTTGTTGCACAACAGCTTTTTAATACAATGGAGGCGACGATTCTCGTCAAGCAGATAGAGGCCATTCCTACTGTCCGTGCTGCGCACCATGCAAAAAGTCCATCGTTCGTGCGAATGGTACATACCAGGCGATCAAGTGCTTCAAGAGCACTAATATACATTGTTTGAGCCTCCTCTAGAGAGAGATTTTTCATTTGACAACGCGGAACTATGCGAGAGGGTCCCTTGCGCAGCAAGGCCAGCAGGCCATTCTGAATAGGCCCATAGAGCACATACCAAGGTATACAGACCAGAATGGCCGAGGAGCAACCCCCACCAGCAGCTAGCTGCTGTAGTGGGGTGACAAACAAGATCCTCCATCTATGAGATATCGAGAACGCCCAGCGGCGAATCAGAGGCCGCTCCCCAAAATTGTTCGCAAATGCTTTCAATCGGCTCGGGGCGCGAAGATCGACATCTTCAGAAAGAAGAATTTGGGTACGAGGAAGAGCGGCGGGTGGGGAGGCACAGGGGGCGTGGGCAGAGATGGGGGAAGGGTTGCGGGGGGGGGGGGGGGGGGCGGAGAGTGCGGCTTAGCCGAGCGAAAATGAGGTCTGTAAACACCGTGGTTTTGCAACAAATGTGACGAGGATGCTCATGCGAGCTCAGGGACGGCGAGCATCATGAGCATCTGCTGGGGGTCCCGGCGGCCCCGCCCAACTCCCCTGATGCTCCACTGCATTTACTAAAGAAATATCGGCACACGGTCGGCTCGATCGAAACAGGTAACCGGTACTGATCATGATTTCTGCGGAGTACGTGCTGACTCGCGTCGTGAAACTCCTTCGAAGATCTTCGGCAGTGCCCATGTACATCATCAATTTCTTTTATGATTTCTCCCCGGGCGATGGCGGGAGCCTGGCAAACATGAGCGAGTGGAGGATGCATTGCTGCATCATGATGCATCTCTATGAATGGTTGACTCACTGTATGGCACTGAGCTTCCAGTGTGTACAGCGATTGCGGTCAGGCCGCCCTGGTTGCCTTGACCAATGCCGGATTGTGCTCGAAAGTAACACCACAAGTGGACGAGGCCTGTCTACCTCCGCAGCATGCGTAGGAACTTCACTGACTTGTTGCAGGTACTTGTGGAAGTTTGGGGCGAAGGTGGAAGTGAAGAGCTGGTTCTACCGATATTGATTGAAGGCGGGGGTCGGCCAAGTCGGCTCGACTGGCGTCCGCCATATTTCGTTGATGCTTGTGTTTATGTCCTACATGAAACTTAGCAGACGTAGCACTAAGCTATCGTGCTCTACACGGCAGGTGATCCGCTGGTGGATGCGCAGCTCCTTCTGTCTGAGGATCTCATGACATGCCGTGGATTTGAGCATGGCTGCACGGAAAGAACAAAAATCTGGATGCCGCTGTAGAAACAGATCGTCTGGCCGGGAGGTGGAGCAAGAAAACACTTATTGTTTCCTTGTGCAGGATCTTGGCGACTTGACCCCAGTTTAACGCAGCGACAGACAGTTCTTCGTTTCGAGCAAGGAACGTCCCAATATGTCCCAATGTGAGAATGATGGGGGCACGACATGTCGTGGGTGATTTCGCCGGTTTCGATGATCTAGCCGCACTGTCACACCAGCCGCAGAACCAAACAGGAGTTGAGGTCAACACCACCGCCCCACACATGGCATCGCTCTTGATTCTAGCTTCCCACATCGCCGTGTCCATTGCTTTGCAGTTTTTCGCACAGGAGCTTGCACCGCCAGTGCTTCCTGACCCGATAGTGGCAGTACTTACGGCATGGCTCGAAGAGGCCAGTGCTTTAAATCGATTGCACGAGCTGTTGCAAAACACCCAGCCGAGAATATTGCTTGCACTGGGTTTGGCCAGGCTGCTGGACCAGGATATGCTTCCTTGCAAAACTATTATGCTCGAGTCTGAGGAATCGAAGGTTTAGGATGCAGCGAATTGTTTGGCATCCCGAAGGTGAACTCTCGCTGGCGTGGCAGAAATGAATACTCCAACATGGTGTCGGCCTGACACAATTTGCTTTCCGGCTTCAGCAGCTCAGCAAGTCAGCTAGCGCGACAAAGCTCCAGCCAGGTATGTTCCAAAGCAGCGCCTTTTCCAACTCACTTTGCATAGGTGAGGGGTGAGCCTCGCTCGACTCCGCATTGCAAGAAAAGATGTGCGAGCGTAACACTCAGGCTGGCATTTGCTGATTGCTCGCCACCTTGCAGACAAGACTTTTCTGAGAAAGAGAGACAAGCAAGTGTATGATTCGGGTTCGGGCAGGGAACCTGAATGGAGAAGCCAACTTGATGAGTTGAGACTTCGACATCGCCGCCCACCGAAGCGGCGCCAGTCTAAGCCTCGAATTCTGCCTAGATCTCACGCGAGGCTTGCCGGCAAGCACACACGGATACTGAAGAGAGAGAGAGAGAGATCAACACTGACCTCCCATTCTCAAGTAAACTTCTCAAGTAAACTAAATGCTCGGATCTACTTGGATGGAGATGGTGGACATCTGTGCGTCGTTTAGCATGCGACGTATAGCACACTGAGTGGTCATGCAGTATCCTGCAGTATGCGTAACTACCCTTCGGACTCGACTGAAACCACGCAAGAAGCCACGTCTATGTTGCTTCGTGTTGTCTCCGCAGGCCTGGTAATCGTGTAAGCTGTTCCGGTGAGTCAGTGGGCAATAGTGGCCGCAAGGCAAGCACAAGGCAGCCCTGCTTGACTGCATATTCTGGCACAAGCCGCTCGTCTAGGCGTGCTATGGTGCTGTTCTCTCACTCGGATCATGGGACGGCGAAGCCGCTTGGTCAACGCGTGTGTGAAACAGACAACCAATGAAAGGCATGATGATGGCCCGTTCATCGACTACATGTTCCGGGAAGTGGCCCGCCGGGGGCTGTTGCGAGATGAAGAAGCTGTGGCCAATTTCACAGCTGACCCACTATCCTTTGTTCGACGTATCTTGACATCTGACTATGCAGCACAGGCCACGGCTGATCAGACGCTGGTGCGTGAGCAGCTCATTTGGAAGATGACGCATGTCCTGCGAGCCGATCATTCGCCATCCGCCAGAAATCATTGGAAGGTTGTGCAGGAGGTTTACCGAGTCCTGCGTGCAGCAAGATTGCTGAGAACTAGGGTGAGCTTGCATCTACTTCAGAAGAACATCCAGGAGACCATTGATAGGAAGGAAGCAAGAAAGCAGGCCGAGACGACATTCAATCGGCACAGTCGTTTGAAGGACTTCTGGCCACAGTTCCACAACTCTTCACGGCTGGGTACTCCGTTGGATGTCAGGAGCTTCACAGCAAGTGACGTCGCTTTGCCAGCGCTGGTACCCAGTCACTTGGGAAAGGCAAAGGCTTCGAAGGCCTCAAAAAGCCTCAAGGATCTCGAGTGGAAGACTCGCAGTGCCCGCAGCCATTGCTCTGCAGGTTCCTGGAACTGGCTGCCAGCCGTGACGGAGCCGCCCCTGAACGCAGTCAAGGATGGTATTGCGCGGTCTGCATCAACTTCCAAGATCAGTCCGGACGCGAAAGACGCGAAGCAAGACGCGGCTTCAAAGGACATGTGCGGCCTGACCAGTTACGTGCGAGAAAAGGGAGAGATGTTCCCAAAACTCATTCCAGACGCCACGACGTTGCCCACATCATTGCTTCCAAGCATTCAGGACAATCCAAAGGAGTCTGTCCTGCTGTACAAGGGCAAGTTCCAGCGTCCGTGGCAGGTTGGTCAACTTGCAAAACAGTCACTCTCCACAAAGCAATACCTTAGCGCCTGTAACCGAGAAGGGCTCTTGCCCTCGACAGATCCCTTCGTCACGGGCCACTCTGACTGCATAAATGCCAAGGCTCAGGGCCTTTCAGACCGAGACCTTTTGGCTATATGCGAAATGCTTGACACCGGCTCTCCCGTGCGAGAGTTAGACTTGGAAGGGAATGCATCCATCTCAGAGAAAGCTTTCATGCATCTCTTCACTTATTTTCAAGACTCCACGGATGGTCAAAGAGAGAGGCCTCGCAATCGGAACCTCCAGAAGCTGAGTTTGGCCGGTTGCCCCAATTTGGTGCAAGATGAGCCCTTTGCAGGCCTCATTCAGTTGCTGAACTCTGTGAGCATGCAAAACTTGCTGTCTTTGAACCTGGCGGGTTTGGCGATTGGCGTGAATTGGCAGGTTCCCCTTTGCAAAGCTATTAGAAATCACAGTTCCCTCAAAACTCTATCCTTGGCGGACACAGGGCTTGGCACCAGATCCTCAAGTGATGAGGACGACAACACGATGATTTGCATTGTGGAGTTGCTTAGCAGTCGAAGTATAGTGCACTTGGACCTCAGTTGGAACTGCTTCGGTGCGCTTGGATTCGACTTCCTCGGCCAGAAGTTGATTGAGTTGGGCACGCTGGAAAAACTGGACCTTGCGAGCTGCTCAACCTTGTCCAAAAAGTCGCCTTGGAGCTCTTCCATGGTTTACTTGCTTGAGCATCTGAGTGAAAACACATCCTTGCAACTCTTGAATATTTCAGGGAACTACTTGGACTTTCGAGCAGCACTTCTTCTTGAGGACTCTCTGGAGAACAACACGGTCTTGCGAGAGATGGACGTGTCACACAACGGTCTCGGCAATTTGGGGATTCGCAGCTTGCTACGCTTACTTGCGAGAAAAACATCAGGCTTGCAATATTTCCATTTCGAGAATTGCAGCAAAGGCACAGTCGTTGGAGCCCGGACAGATTTGCAAATATTCCGTGCATCTCGCCCTCAAGGGCGGTACAAGTTTGATTTGGCACAGCCCTATCATCGGACCTTGCTTCGCATGCTGTACAAAACAGCAGAGCGACTCAATGTGGCTTTCGACCAAACCTTCCGCGACATGACTGCTTCCCCGCCTTACAGTCATGCATCCAAGAATTCCAGTGGCATCTACTCACTACCACAGGCTGGTACTCTTGAGCTGACATTTACCATGGATAAGGTGCTCGAGGACAGAGCTGCCCTGGCAAAGGGCAGTTCAGACTCTTTGGAGTTTAACTCAGTGCTCACGTGCCATGCCCAGTTGCTGCGGATCTTGCCCGGCCGCTCAAAGCAAGTTGCGCTGCTGGCTCAATGGAGGCGGATGGAAGGCTTGCGAGAGGAGCAAAGCATCATGATTGATGCTTTGTCCAAAGACTTCCGACTTAGCTTCGCTCAGATCGCAGTAATGTGCCAAGACCGGGCTCAGATTTGGGATGTTATGGCAAGCCTTCAGTGCACTCCGCTTGAAAGCCCCTTGCAAGCCTATTTGGGAATGCGCCTCATTCCCAATTCCTGTGACTATGTGAGAATGCTTCAGCGGTCAGCACGGCAATTCTCGTTCAACGCTGACAATCCTACTGGTCATTATTCTTTGGACATGTCCAATCCGGTGGATTATGGAGTGGCCGAAAGCCTGGCAATCCTAGACAACTGGGAGGGCATTCTGCGAACAAGGGAGGGCGGGACAGACACCTCGCAGCTCGGCAACAACTCTCACGCCCGCAACGTTCAGCATGCAAATTGCCCCCTTCCATGCAGTCTCACAGATTGGATTCTCGCAGAAAGCGACATCCTCGAGCTGGACTACAACAGTTCTCAGCGGCCGAAAGGCGCTGAGCCTGTGAAAGATGACCAGTTCGAGCTTATCATCACGGCTTTGCTCCAGTTTGCACGGTCTCCTTCTCGCTGCCGGCTACAAGCTCTTCTGCAGATTTCCCACACACTTTACTTGACATGCTTGCAGCTACGTCAAATTCTTGACCTCTTCAAAGATTCAACTACTCGCTGTGATGCCTTCGCGATGTTTTACAACCGCATTGCGGATATCCAATTTGAGAAACTCGTGCGGATGAGACTAGACGATGATGCATCAACTTCCATGTTGCAACGGTTAGGCTATGCCGCAAGCTTCCCCTACCTCCAACCGGAGCAGATTCACATTCAGTTGAGCTTCAAGAACTTTGACGAGAGGCTGTTGGTAAGTTCTCTTCTGAAGCTGTCTGGAAAGGAAAGTCCATCCAACCTGAAGGACCCTTTATACACTTCCGGAGAAGGCACCGTGGATCCACTCACGCTCGGAATTCCTAAGTCTTGGGAACAGATGTCGAACGTACCAAAGCACGGTGTCTTCGAGGCGGAGTACGTGTGCCGAGCCGACCAGCGCAGCTTCAAGATGAGGAAAGATCTTCTCGAGCAGATGGGAAGCTGGCAAACGGAAATCGGAGAGGAAGATGTGTTCCTCTGCAGCTTCACCAGCAAGTTGCCTGCCGATGTCCTTTTGCTCACAACTTGGATGATAGCGAACTGCGAAACTCTTCCAGCTGCATTCGCACAGATGAGGCAGGACAAGGACAAGGATGCCGACGGACAGATGAGCAGCCGTGAGTTCGAAGAAGGATGCAAACGAATGGGATTTGCCAGATTCAAAGGGCCGGGGGAGCAGCATCGTTTCCAGACGGTGTTTCGATTCATTGATGTTCGTTCGGAAGGCAAGATTTCGCTGAAAGATTGGGATGCTCTGAGATATGTGGAGCAGGACCCGCCAGCATTTTGCATTGGCTGAAAGACAGCCGTGTTTAGCACGAAATCATTTCAGTTTTATGAAGTTCGCTGGTAGCGTTTGCAGTGTTTGTCATGTCATGAAGGGACAACAAGTCAGCTTTTCTTCCTCTCATGGCTGCGGGTCATCCTTGGTCCTTGCAGTTCTTGAGCTTTGTTCAATGCACATTGCCGGAGCGGGCTGAAGGCTTCAACGGATTTCTTATATTTCTGGTAGGAAGCAAACTTGTGCTCAAGCGTACTGAACCAGTCAACAAGTTCGTGATGTTGCACACACTCGTCCCGTCGAGCGCGCTACACTGAACTGCTGGCCCCTCGCCTTTGAAATGACGGAGCCAGGTACGGAATCCCCAGCATGTTGTGGACATCACTGACTAATTGACCAGCACGTACAATCGCGCGCGTACACTTATGAGCACAGCACCCCTTAATAGATGAGAGACCTCATGCGCCAGCTTTGCCAAGCTCACGAGTGATTGTTCGGCAGACATCGCAGTGTGCCTGTGTGCATGTATGTACATAAGGTCAAGAAGAGTATACAAGGAATCCACTCAATGGCTCGTTATGGCTCGTTTGAAGCTCGCATTGCTACCGCCACACATGATAGCGCACCACCAGAATTGACCTCCTCTTGCTCGTGGGCAGGCCACCATTTCCCGGCTTCGTGCGACATGTGTGTTGATTGAGATGAAAATGTTTTGTTTTTACATTTTTGCCAATCGAGTGAATTACTTTAGACTGCCGGTCGCAGGATCGTAGGATTGCGGAGGATGGGTGAGCCGACATTTAACATGGCACTCGCACTACTCGCAACCCTCACCCGGGTTGTTCCGAGGCGTGGTCTCACAGGTGACAGTGATGCGATACAGAAGCTCAACACAGGGCAACCCGTTCCCATGCACCGGAACACTTTCCTTGCAAGGGCTCATGATTAGACAGGTTGCATACCAGCTCTGGTGCCTTTCCTGCGAGGATCTGAAATTATGCATTGGGGAGACGATGCTATGTTGTCGACGGCTCTTTGGTGACGTGGCAAGTTCTTGGGCTGCGCTTAGTGACGGCACTGCCACGATGACGCTGGAGGAATGGCAAGAAGCTTGGGATACGCTGGGCTATTTTGGTCCGGTTGCGCAAGTCTTTGCGTTTTTGGACAAAGATGGTTCTGGCAGCTGCAGCAGCACTGCCTTTGAGCAGCTGTCAAAGCATGAGGTGCCGAATCTTGGCAAGAAATTAGACTAGCCTGGCGTGTTGGACTATGCTGCAGTTGCACAGTTCTGAGTTTCATCGGATACAGAAGCTTAGGCATGGGCAACTAGGATCTGTCCCTACTCAGTCCCTACTCTTGCTCTCCCCTATTCTCCCCTCCTCGCAATGTGCAGGATCAAACAACATGACTAACCTGATCACTGAATACTCGGACACATGTGCATGGCACTGATTACATGTTCCGAAATTGTCCATGTGACAGGTTCGATGCTACAAGCAACTGTCCCAACATGCTTTCTAAGGTTGCAGGACATGCTGGGCGGAGCGAAACAAGAGTCATGAAGGTTGTCAATACTGATCTGAAGCGTCCTGGAGCCTCTCGGACGGAGTTCACGATGCTTTCATTGCTCTCACGCCATGCTTGCATTGCCAGCAGATGAGCGTTTCACGAAGCAAGTTTTATAGGTTTCACGAGTGGAAAGTGCCGGCAGCACTGTCCGAGCGACACTGCTGGACCGGAGAAAGAAGCACATGGAGGCACACATCGCAGCGCAGTGTCGTCATCGCTGTACCGGTGTAGCTCCATGGTTGCCTGTGTGCAGTTTTCGTTCTCCACCGATTCCTCTGGTTGCCACGAGTTGTTCTCCTCCTCCCTGCCACAGCCATCCATGACGGCATGAAGTTGTCAGTTGCTGGCGACGTTTGAGGCTTTCTATTTTCACTCAGAATGTATGGGTCTGGCGCGAATTACCACAAGCCCAGCAATGAACCGCCATCAGCATTCCACCCTGCAGCTCCGGAGTTTGATTGACAGAATTCTCGAATCCTGTGGGCACTTTGCGACGGCAAGCGATGGCACCTACCGACTTGATTCAGGACTTGCTCAAACGAGCCCACACGGAGGCCCCATGTTCTAATCGTGTTGTACTTGTGCTGACTTATGCTGCAATTGAACCAGTTCGCTCTGCCGGTTGTGCTGGTCAGGTGGCGCAGTCGGTCCTCCAGGATGTTGAAGGCTATGCCAATCCGTCGAATCTACGTTTTCGTTCTGTGGTTGTGTGCTTCCTGAGGCAGGATGCCTCTCCAGCTGCCAACTCTTTTGCTGCGGGTCCCCAGGCAGGAGAATGTCGAGTGGCACACTGCACTCCAACAGCCCAAGTCGAGTCGTTGACTGCATCGAGAACGGGTGAAACTGAGTCAATTTGAATCGGTCGGATTCTCTTGTGTTCGGGCACGCTTTCGGGATATCCCGGATCCTCAGCCGACACCAAGATACACCAGGCACACCAGATTCGGTCGTCGACCGATCACGCCAGACTCCTGATTGTCACGAAAGCATCCAATGATGGATCCCTCGTTGCAGAATGGGACTTCCCCGAGTGGGATTGAATGGCTAGGAATCGAAGGTACGGAACCCTGCCGCTTGCGAGAGAAGTCCAGAAGGCTTGCCCAAAAACGGTGCGCTGAGAACGTGAATCATCCTGCCGACAAATGCACTCGAGCGCGGAGTGGCAATTAGTGACTGGGCTGGACCCAATGCCCCACTCGGTTTTGCAAGATAAGCCGTTCAGCAAGTCAAACGACAGTTCGGTCAAGGCTCCAGGACTCTAGCAGACTCTAGCATTGCAGCCCAGGTGTGGTTCAGGGAGCTTCGCTTGAGAAGCGCGAACTTGGAAACTCAGTGCATCTCGGTGCATCAGATCATCGGGCGAAGCGTCGTCAGAAGTCAGGTGAAGCACAGCATGTGGCAGAGCTTTAGACGAAGCACAGTGCGACAGCTTTAAAAGCTTCACCAGTCAGCTTTATGGTTTTGCCAACCACCGCGGGTCAACGCCCTTGTTACAGCCATTCGGCACTCATAGGGCAAAGGCTGTAGTTGAGCCTGGCAAAAGAGGACAGGAGTAGCAAGCACGTGCTATGTATGTTATGTTTGATGATGGGGAGCAAGCACCCTGGCAGATTGCAGAGTGGGTCGAACGCTCCCCACGGCAACTACGTGCTGCTGACTCAGGAAGTGCAGCATGTAGTCATAGACGATGGGTTAGTAAAATTTGCAGCACTTCGGAAGTATTTCACGGATATGAGGTACGATCTGCTGCTGCCGTGCTCCATTCCGAACCACTCTCGCCTGGTGTTTTGACCGTCGCAGCATGTTGCAGCTTGAACAGTGTCGAGCTTTGTTGCACTCAACAGGTACCTGTTGACGTATTTATGCGCTGACCAGAAAGAAAAGATCTCGGTGTCGCTGCCTCATATGTTGTTAACTCCTCAAACCGCCTGCTTCCGTGCACAGAGAGTCTGAATGAATCTGGGACCATCTGACCAAGCACCGCGCCTGCTTTGAGGATGACATGTGCGGGTGCGACGGAATTGCAAAATCTTGCAAAGACCGCGTGTTACTCGCATCACGTGCATGCCAATTTGCGCACGTGTGCATGTGCATCAGTTTGCTGACGTGAGTACCGTGTTTATTTTGCACATAGCGCCAGAGATTGGCATGACATGCACGACATGCATCCGTCGGCATGCCACATGAATGCATGCGCGGAGTTTAACAACTACGCCTCCGTGCATGCTCTCTTCCCTTTTCCCACCGTCCATCCATCTATCTTTGATTGTCCACACCGCCTACATCCGCCTACATCCCACGTCGTGCCTCCGTACGGCACCGCTACGTACAAGTGCACACACTTGCATGCCTTCGCATGTTGAATATTTAATTGGCTACCGCCAAGTGCCGCCGACCCCCAGAGAGCTTTTCAGCAGCTACAGCTGTTACTGCTGCCGGAGGAGCAGGAGTAGTAGTAGTAGTAGTAGTAGGAGGAGGAGGAGCAGGAGTAGGAGTAGGAGTAGTAGTAGTACTAGTAGTAGTAGCATGACGACGACTTCGTTGTCCGTTAGGACGACAGCGACGACAGCGTTCGTTAGGACGACAGCGACGACAGCATTCGTTAGGACGCATGACGACGTCGTCGTCCGTTAGGACGACAGCGACGACAGCGTTCGTTAGGACGCATGACGACGACGTCGTCGTCGTTCAAAACCCTACTAGACCCGCAACCCTAAAACCCTAAAGCCCTAAGACCTAAGCCCTAAAACCGAGAAGTGTACCAAGCCGATAAGAACCCTGAGCCCCTGAACCCCAAAGGCCTAAACCCCAAGCCTAAGCCCCTAAATCCTAAAACTTTCACCGTGAACCTTGAACCACCCTAAGCCTCAACCTTTGGGTGCTAACTTTTAAACTTATATATTCTTTAAATGCCCCTAAACCCTAAAGCCCTTGCACCCTTTAAACCCTCAACCTACCCTCAACCTAAGGCCCTCAGCCACTACTCCACACCCTGAAGCCTAAACCCTGGAACCGAAATCCCTAAGCAAACCAAGCTTAAACCCTGGCCCCTCTACCGTCCCGCCCCCGCCAAGAGCCTCCTTGACCTTAGCTTCGACCCCTAGTCCCCGTGGCCTCTCCCCAAGCCCCGCCCCTTCTTGCTCCTCATGTTGCCTGGTCCTGTCGTCGCCCTCTTCGCGGACTTCGTTTCTGCAGCCGGGGGCCACAGATCTGAGGTTTAGCCGTCGAAGGCCAGTTTTTTTTCGGAAGGTTGTTTTGGTGGTTTGACTCGTCTGCAGCGCGTGGGACGAACGTCCGTTAGGACGATCGTCCGTGGTCGTCCGTTAGGACGACAGCGTCCGTTAGGACGCATCCATCGTCGTCCGTGAGGACGACAGCGTCCGTTAGGACGCATGGGACGAACGTCCGTTAGGACGATCGTCCGTGGTCGTCCGTTAGGACGACAGCATCCGTTAGGATGCATCCGTCGTCGTCCGTTAGGACGACAGCGTGCGTTAGGACGCATGGGACGAACGTCCAAGTGGGACAGATTAGGGCCGAGTAGGGCTGAGTGGGGCCGGGTGGGGTTGAGAAGGGGTTGGGCACTGACAGGAAGCGCCAAGTGGGACAGAGTAGGGCCGAGTGGGGC
>CAJNJA010028720.1:10486-31354 GCA_905231915.1 Symbiodinium necroappetens | reverse complement strand
GTTCAGGGTTGAGGGTTGTAGGGTTTAGGGTTTAGAGTTGAGGGTTGTAGGGTTTAGGGTTTTAGGGCTTTAGGTTGAGGGTTTTAGGATTTAGGTTTGTTTTGAAGGGAGGGGGGGTTTGATATGATCTGGAGTGTTTTTGTGTGGAAACCCTTTTCCGTTCCTGCAGACAGGTCCGAAAGCCAAAGGAGTTTAGGGTACCCATAGGCTCCTAAGTAGTTCCTTTTTGTGGTTCATATTTAGGATCCTATAAGGTAATCCCAAAAAGGAACTACTTCGGAGCCTATGGGTAAGCTTTGGGGTTTGAGGGTTTAGGGTCTTTGGGGAAGCTTGGGGGCTTAGGGCTTAGAGTTCAGGGTAAATTTCGGGTGCAGAGAGTAGGGTTTCGGATTCATGGGAATGGTGGCTACAAATGGCCGAAGGAGAAGCTTGATTAGCATAGCTTTCGGGAATTCCAGCCGGAACTGACTTTGAGGGGAGCTATACGGGCTGAAATCGGTAGTTTAGGGTTTGGGCTTAAAGCTTCTATTATATTATGCCACAACCTCAACCCCAAACCTTTCAATTCCCAAAGCCTGACATCACTGAAGCCCAGGGTATATACCCATAGGCCCCTAAGTAGTTCCTTCTTCTGGTTTATATATGAGCCGCTGCGTTTATCTACGGCTTAGGCTGATTGTGGTACCTCGAAGCGGTGCCCCTATCTCGTTTCATCATGTGAAGTACTGGCAGAAATTCGATCTCGTTCAAGTATCGTTAGTAGCAGCCCTTTAACTCTTACAGCCATACATGTACCTGATCTCGTCTTATGCGGTGCCCCTATCTCGTTCCCCTCTTAGAGGACTTCGAAGTTCTGGCAAAAAAATACCGCACGGAGGTATCTCGTTTCAAGAGAGCATGTATTGACGTAAATGAAAGCCGCCGCTCATGTAGAATCCTATAAGGCAATCCCAAAAAAGAACTACTTAGGGGCCCAGGGTACAGAGAGCCCAACAAAATCCTCATTCCTGCGCTGAGGTACAGACCCATCGTCCGAAGGTGAGCGCATGAAGGTAGGGACCTCCGTTGGGTCCTGGCAAGGCAGAAGCTGGGGATTCAGGGTTTAGGGGTTTAGGATTTAGGGCTTAGGGGTTTGGGTTTAGGGTTTAGGAGTTAGGGGTTTAGGGGTTCAGGGTTTAGGGTTTACTGTAGGGTGCTGAGTACTTTACGTGTACCCCTGGGTCCATAGTCATAGTTGGGGATCCAAACGTTCTGAAGCTTCCTCTGCATTCTGAGAAAAGGCCTGAACCCTAAACCCCCAAACCCTGTTTAAACCCTCGAACCGTGAGCCCCGACACACCTGCATCTTCCCATGCACGAAAAGGAGCCGAGGAGGTGGCTGCCTGAAAACGGCGTCTGTTAACTGTTCCAACAACAACACCACCAACAACAACAGCAACAACGGATGGTTAAAGAGTTCCGAGTCCAGAGGTCTTGATGTCCAAGACTTTGGAGAATTAGGGGAAGAGGTCCGGGCTAACGGCGTAGGGCTGGAGGGCTCATGTTGTTAGAGTTTATTCGAAGTGAGGGCTTGCGGGCTTTCGGGTGTCAGGTAGGCTTTTAAAGTCGCAGATGTCCGCAGTCCTACAACCCCTAAACCCTAAACCCTACACCCGGAGCCGTAGACCCCCGAATCCTTACATGCTCCACCGCCCTGAAGAACCTTTAAACAACCAACATGTACGTATACTGTAACTAGACCACAAAAACAATATTCTAGTTATTCGGGCCCCTGCAAGAAAAAAGGAAAGCCCGATCAGCTCTGGAAGCAGTCATATGCAACCGCCATAGAGCTCCGATAGTAACCCCGTGAACCTACGAACCTCCCACCCCGTGCAACCCACGCTTACTTTGGTTATGCTAGTTTGTTCTTACGGGATCCTAACCATAGAAGTACTGGATTCGAGGTACTAGGTCCCTGACCTGTACAGATCGGCGATGGTGGTCGCAATGTGCGCCATATCCTGGAGGTCTCTTGTTTGGGAACTTAGCAGAAAGGAGTCTGAAACGCAAGATTGAAAACGGTTTCCACAGATGTTGCTCCACAAACTTGTTCAAGGTTTCTGGTATGGCTTCGTTCTTGAGTGCTCGCATGGTGTCTTACGGGGATCGAACAGGTTCTTCTGCAACTGGTGCTTTTTGGGGCGACTATAAAGCTCTTTTGGAAAATAATGGCGTGTCTGCGTGCCTTACACAAATCACAGATCTCGTGGCTTGTTCAGATTCCTGTTCACTCTCAAGTCCAGACAATACTGCGCCGCATCAGTTTTCTGACTAACTCTCAGACTGGATGCTAGTCAGTTTCGTGGCTTCAGAGACAAAGGTTAAGGGCAGTACTGCACTGCTTAACTCTGGAAAAGTAGGCCCTACAGGGCTAGGGTTTAGAAGTTTATGGCTTGGGGCTTGGGGCTTATAGGGTTTAGGGCCAGGGATGAAAGCCCTTGAACCCTAAAGCCCACAACTTGACGGTCCTCGTATCGCGTGTGGCAGTCTTTCCACCAGGGAGGCTGGTTTGGAAGGTGTATCCTGAAGTTTGCATTTGTAGGGCTGGTAGAGGCGTTTATATAGCGGTTTGTAGCCACAAGGGCTTTGAAGGGGTGTAGGGCGGAGGGCTGAGGTGTTCCGGCTGGCAAGTTTTATCTTTCTCTGCGGCGACGTCAAATGTCAAGAGTTTGAAAAGGGGTAGTCGAGGAGTTGGATGTCCAAGTTCAACCGAGGCCCGGCTAACCGCACTTGATTGCGGTGACTTGTCATCATTTTCCCCAGTTAAGGCTTCAGCGTGGCGGCAGGATGCTTACTCACAGTCATACACTGCTCCCCGATCCACCTTATGACCGGTTCTGCTGGAAGCGTGACTCTCATGAATAGCTTCAACCCTAAGCCCTAAGCCCTAAGCCGCAGTGCACAAGAGGCTCTACAAAGCACAAGGTGTGAACCTCGAGCGCCCGCACTTCCTAGAAGTCTCCTAGAACTATAGTTGTACAGCGCTTTGTAGAGCCCCGCAAAGACGGACTGGACATCGATGGTATGAGGTAACTCCCCCTACACCCTAACTCCTAAACTGGGCTTCCAGGATAACCTGAGCCGCAGACCCTAACTTGTCTGCGGCCAGGAAAAGACTGGCCTCCACTTGGCACAGTTTAGAATTCAGCGTTGAGAGCTACTGAAGCTACTGGTTTAGGAGGGTTTAGGGTTTAGGTTTTTCAGTCATGATAATAACAACTACAGCGTGCTAGTACATGCTCAATATCGCATTTATCATAAGCTGAACAGCAAAAGTTATGCTCTGGCGACAAGCAAGAGCAAGGCTGCGTACAAACCCACAAAACAATAGTTCAGTTGATACTTCTATAGTTTAATAATAAGAAGTAGCAATGCTAGCATACCGCGTGAGCATCGCAGTTTGGGTGGTGGGGGGTTCAGAAAGGGGCTTTGGGTTTAGGGTCTAAGATTTGTTTTAGGGTTTAGGGTTTAGTCATAGGGTTTAGGGCTTTGGGATACATGAGATGGCCGAATTCTCCGGGGATTTCGCATAAGACGTACGCATAGGCAAAGAAAAGGGCTATTCGTAATTGAGGGTGGGTGCTTCCTTGCAGGGGGAAGGCACACTTTGGTAAGGTTCCGTCTTTTGGTATACTTTTATTGGGTCCTTGTCATGGCTGGTTGCTGCCTTTGCGGCTTACCCTAAACCCTAAACCCTAGGGTTGCAGGCTACTGCTTGCTGTTCGGTCGTTAAAGAAGGGTCTCAGGAACTTCCTTCCGAATCACGAAGGGGTGGTGTGCAGGGCTCTTAAACACCGGGCCTTTGTGTCCAGCCCTACGGTTGATTCGGTTGATGATATAAATCCTGCATTACCCATAATAAGGAATTTACCATACCTAAAGTCTCCATTGTAGTTCTTTTTTGGGGTTAGCTTTTAGGATCCTTAATATGGAATTGGTTAAACCAAAATAAAGGAACTACAATTCAAGGAATATATCATAATTCCCATAGATTAGGGTCCTTAAGGTAATGCAGGATTTATGTCATCAACCGTATCATCGATTCGCTCCGGTCTTTTGGTATTCCTGGCGCAGTGACTCTGAGGCCACAGTTGTGGGCTTTAGGGCTCGGGCGCTATGAAGATACCAGGATTCACCGGGGTTTAGGAAGCACTGGACTCGAGACGCGCAAACCCATACACCCAAATGAGACAGAAGAACTTGCCAAGAACCCTGATTCACTCTCTGAGGGACGTGCTGCAGCAATCTCGTGCGGTTGATACTCGCAACAAAGCGTGGTGCGGAAGGAGTCGTTCAAGTAGTTCCTGGAACTTTTAACCCTTGTGCCATACGCGATGAACGAGAGATGCACAAGAACAACATTCGACAGATCTTGTCATTTTCGGGCCAGAAGGCGGGGGGCAGGGGATGTCGCTAGGAGTGTTGCCCATTCCACGAGTTAAAAGTCTGCAGCTGATATGGGTTTGGTTGGTTTTGTTGCTCCGGGGCATATACTCTCTTCCACGCTCACGGTACAGAACTCTGCAGATAGACTCTTTTCAGAATCGCCTTGTAGAACAACCGCACTTGAAGTGTCTGATATTGAAATATTTCCTGCAATGAAAGCTTGTATAGTCAAGCGCTCATGTACCCCTAAGGCCCTAAGACCCTGAAACAGCAAAGGTTCAAGCCGCAACTGGAATAGACCCTAACTAGCATGAAATCCTACAGCCTTACCAACCCTGAACTCCGACATACCCCACCCTAAGCCCCAAAACCCTTAAACCAAAAGCCCCCGAAAGCCAGCAAAGCTAAAAACCCCTAAACCCTAAACCAAAACCCTAAGCCCTAAGCCCTAAACCCTAAACCCTAAGCCCTATAAGATTCTGACCAGGATGTCTGCGCAAACTCGCCGATCGCCTTGCCAGGCCTAGGCTGTCATGGCCATGAAGGAAAACGTGGGACTTTTCGGAGAATTAGGGTTTAGGGTTTAGGGACTTTCCGAAAATTAGGGTACCTTATTTTGGGGTCCTTGCAGTAGAATAAGGATCCTACAATTATGGGTACTATATTCGGGTCCCCTGTTTTTGGAAATCCCCCATGTCGTGCGGGGTTTATCCTAAACCGTGGACCCCTGGTTTAGGGTTTATAGGGTTTAGAAACCCGATTAATCTAGATGATAAGGGTTCCTTTACAGGTTCTCTTTTCTTCAATAGCCGGGCCCAACAAAATTCAAGCTTTAAAGATAGACCAAACATGTAAAGCCAAAAGTTCAAAGTTCTCCCAGTGGTTATCTGAGTATCTAGAGGCCCTTGGGATTTCCTATCGCTTTTGTTAAGCCGCAGAGGGCCTCTCACATGACGGGTTTAGTCTGTGAGTGCAAGGTTATCCAGAGCCCCTTGAACCACCGGGCTTCGCAGTTTTTTAAAGGTTTTGATAGGGATTTTCTCGGGTTGAATACCGGCTTGTCGGCTTCAGGGTGGGCTTACGGGTGTAATTTCAAAAAAACCCTACACCCTTCAACGCATCGGGTGATGGAGACCCCTGCTCCATAAACCTCCTGCCTTAAGGCTCATAATAGCCATCTAGGTCGAAACGCCTGCCGGGCCGGGTACGGTTTAAGGTGAAAGGATGTGGAAGGAGTAGGCTTCGGGGCTCTTGAGGTGTAATGTCTGCGGTCGAGGGTTGAGGTAGCTTAGTGTCGCGGATATCGGTGCGAGGTGGTAGAGAGGCCTCCCACTCGTGGTGTAGCAAAACGGGATGGTGGGTCCACCTGATTACCTTAGGGGCTGAGTATCTCAGCCCAAAAAGGGGTTAACCTTTGAAATTGCAGTAGGCCCCAAAAGGTTAAAGGTTACCTACTCAGCTACTCGGCTACAGAGGGAAAAAAGATCTGTTCCCAGAGCCGAGCTGTCACAGCGATCTATTTGCCGCGAAGCTGCATCATGCGCTGCAGGAACTGCAGGAGGTACCTGTCGAAGTTCCCAAACCTCTAAGGGTCCAAAGGACCTTATAATCATGTACTTGAATTACGGATAGTAGTTTTGTAGGTTAGTATTCAGAAGGGTATATGATTATTAGGCACTTGGACCCTTAGGCAACCGGCCCAAGCAATCTCAAGTGCATGCATGGGGAGATTCTCGAGCCTCCAACAAGCATCCGTCTAGAAAGTTTCATAGTGAGACCCTACCGCCAATCCTAAGCCCGGTAACCTTGAACCCCAGAACCATAAAGATCAGAGGCCTGTGGGGCGGCTGTAGGAAGGTGGACATGGCGAAGCCAAACTCCTTCTGCCAAAGGCTAAACCCTAAACCCTAAACCCCTAAACCCTAAACCCCTAAACCCTTAAGCCCTAAACCCTAAACCAAGGTGTAGGCGTTAGGATGTGTCAGTTTTGGGGGGTTGAGGATCTGGGGAGTTAGGGTCTATAAGCCGTTAGAGCGAAGGTATAGGGAATTGAGGGTCAAGGATCAAACAATGGTTGATTATAGGGTTTGTAGGATTTATATTGGGTATATAAGGGCTGAGGAAGCCTACGGGTGAAAAGCGGGTTTGGGGGTGTTTGGGGCTTGCACGCTGGGATGTGTGAAGGTTCAGGCGTTTCGGGTCTTTGGTTTTCTGCCAGGAGTTGAGAGATTTAGGGTTGCAGTGTCTTGGTTTGTAGTTTTGCATTTTAGCGTTTAGGGCCTAGGGCACTTGCAGTATACCTTGGGTCCCGAGCTAGGTGAATACCCTGTCAGACTTCTGAACATTGAGGCCACAGAATTTTTGAAGGACGGCTGGCTCCTTCAAAATCTGCTTCTCCACCGTCATGATCGCCTGCGGCCGGCTCTGTCAACATGAAGACCGATTCGGGGGGAGCGCATGTCCGTCTTAGCTTTCAGGGAGCCATGCACCCCTGTTTCGGGTCCTCAAGCGCTCTGATATGAAGACCTTGAGACTCGCCATCCCACCCGGCCCTAACACCTGAGGGCCCCATAATCCCAGAATGCCCTATGCCCTTATAACCCCAGGCCCTGAACCGCCAGCAGACCTAGCCCAAACGTCCGAGACAGACGAGAACTCCTTGGTTATGGGGAGCTATAAAGCATCGAGCCAGTACTAAGGATCCATGTGCTCATGTTGGATAGACTTGGGCCTGAACGTAGTCCCGGTAGGGCCAAATATATAGTATGTGAGTACATGGACCCTTAAAATATATGCTTCATGCTTCAAGGGTGGCTGGAAGCTAGAACACCCTTATGGACCCTGACAAAAGAAGGCGCTGTTGAATAACGAACCAAAGCGCCCTGCGCATCCTTGCGGCAGGGCTATTGAACCCCTAAAATTCGGCCCTGAGCGACCCTGGCTGTACCCATAGGATCCAGAGTAGTTCCTTTTTGGGAGTACCTTATACGACCCCAAGTACGAACCACAAAAAGGAATTACTATGAAGCCTATGGGTAGGGTTCAGTGCCGCAAAAAAGGCCTACCCAAACCCTAAACCCTAAACCCTAAACCAAACCCTGAACCCTAAACCCTAAACCTAAACCCTAAACCCTCCAGCCCAAAGCTCTGTCCGGCCCGGGCCTTGCCTGTCGCATTTCCAAGGCGTTGTGGCTCTTGGGCTCGAGGCTCGGCGTAGGGCCAGGAAAGACCTCTGAGGCGACTTGTGTTCTACCCATAGGCTCCATGGTAGTTCCTTTTTGTGGTTTATATTTGGGATCCTATAAGGTAATCCCAAAAAGGAACTACTTTGGAGCCTATGGGTAGTTTTCTTCATAGTTGTTGTAATAATTTTGGTGTGTCTCAGCGTTTGATGGGGTTCGTATCGGACTCTGCCCAAAGATTTTGTCCTCCCACGATTAGGGTGTAGGGTTTTGGGTTCCTGCATCGGGAGCAACAACTTCAAAACAATTGATACAACAAAGCACTGGCTGTAATCGTACTAGAACGAGTGATGAAGCTTCAAGTAAGAAAACCCTACTGTACACCCGCCTCAACACACAAATTATGCAAGACAACCCGCGCTTTAACCTTGTGATGTGGACCTCTACCGTCTCTTGGGTAACATAGAAGTCGGAAGAACTACGAAAAACAAGCATTGGTCCTTTCATACTATACTCTACTGTAAGATACCCACCACAAACCCGAAATTATTCTGACTGCACAGGCCACTACAACCAGGTTCGGGGTTTTGGCGATGGCAAACCTGACAATTAAATTCCTGTGTGACCCTTAAATAGTAAGGGTACCCTTTTTTCAATATTCGGTTTTAATAAAGAGACCCCAAAATAAAAAGGGCAAAAGGGTACTACTCAGGAACCCAGCAAAGCCCTGGGCCGGCTGTCCATCCGCATCCTCCAACGCTCGCATGTGGAGCCGGTAGAAGACCAGAACGATGTCTTTGAGCCTTCCGGGCTGGGGGTCTGTAAGACTGTCGGTTTAGGGTTTATAGGGCTTACGGTTTAGGGTTTCGGGTTATCGGGTTTAGGGTTTAGGGTTTTCGGTTTAGGGTTTCGGGTTGCCGGGAAGACTGGCGACAACATGTCGAGCGCAGGGTTCAGCTCAGATGTGTTAGGTGGCTTGCTGGAGTACAGACGCCAGGCTCAGGGTTTGAGCATGTTCACGGCCTAAGGCCCTGAGCAGGAATGCTGCCAGTCGGCCTACCTGGGGATCCAAACACCTACCGGTTTAAGGGTTCTACTCTCTGATTCGGGTTTGGGGTCACAGGTATTCCTTGGCTAACTAGTCGATCTGCAAGACTTTCACACGCAGCGCTCAAGAGCTCAATGCATTCGTCCCTATGTAAGCCTGGACCGCAACCCCCATCCCTCTATATCTATAACGTGCATGACGATGCGTACCTGTAGCGCCAACCCCTACCGAATGGTAGGCTCACTATTGCAGTGAGTAATCCTCCACACATCACAGGTTTGGGATCTGGTCACTGGTCTACCCGAGGATCTTCACATCACCTACTGCGGGCGGTGCGAACCCGCCAAAAAGAATAACTAAAAACCGGGGCCGTACACCTATAATGATTAGAACCTTTTTTGAGGGGAATGGGGGTGGGCCGGGGGGGATAGATCGGATTTACCCCATTTTCTGTGAAGGCTTTACGCTTTTTTAAATGAGAGCACGGAGATTATAGGCACCTCCTAGAACTGTGAAGAGTTGCGAGCGCTCGACTTCAGACGGTCGGTAATAGGATCTTCATTCTATGGTCCGGTGCTCCAAAAATTCAAATCTTGCACCCCATCGATTCATCATACTCAATACCCTATCCTATCGATTCATTATACCCAATGCCCTAGCCCGTCAACCCTGAACCCTATAAACCCCTAAACCCACACACCCCTAAACCCCTAAACCCATACACCCCTAAACCCCTCAACCCCTCAACCCCTAAACCCCTAAACCCTAAAACCCTAAACCCCTAAACCCCTCAACCCCTCAACCCCTCAACCCCGAAACCCTAAACTCCCCTCAACCCCTCAACCCCGAAACCCTAAACCCAGAACCCTCAAACGGTGGCCTCCCACTCCAAGCAGTCGAGCGGAATGGCCGGCTCGACATGCTGGAGCTCACAGAACCTGGCAGGCTTTTGGGGTTTAGGGGTTTAGGGGTTTAGGGGTTTAGGGGTTTAGGGTTTAGGGTTTAGGGTTTAGGCTTTGGGGTTTAGGGTTTTTGGACCCCTTAGAGCCCATACACTCTTGTAGAGCCCCTTAAAGAAGCCTAAAGCCCCAAAACCCCCTAAACCCTAAACCCAAAAAACCCCCTAAACCCCCTAAACCCCCTAAACCCCCTAAACCCTAAAACCTAAGCCCCAAAAAAAAACCCTAAACCCCCTTAAAGTCGAAGAGGAACTAAAAGGGTTCCCTATGAGGAGATCCAGAAGTTGTATTAAAGGTGCCAAAGGGCCAGGGCTTCAGGGTTTTTAGGGCTTCACGGTTTTAGGGCTTTAGGATTTGAGGGTTTTAGGGTTTGAGGGTTTTAGGGTTTGAGGGTTTTAGGGTTTGAGGATTTGAGGGTTTTAGGATTTGAGGGTTTTAGAGTTTGAGGGTTTTAGGGTTTGAGGGTTTGAGGATTTAGGGTTTAGGGTTTAGGGTTTAGGGCCCAAAAGCCCCTGAACCCTAAAGCAAAAAACCCTAAATCCTGGAACTCGAAACCGTGCTGAGCCCGAACCTCTAGGCCTGAGACCCAGAGACTCCAAAACCCCTTGGCTAAGGAATATACCCTAAATGTTTGTTTGTGGTTCCTATTATAATTTAAGGTATATTCCTTAATTAAGGAATATACCTTAAATTATGGGGGGGCCTTAACATTGTGAGTTAAGGTGTATTCCTTGGTTTTGGAGTCTCTGGGTCTCTGGGGACCCGGGCTTGTAGTGATCGCCATGCTCCGAGAAAGCGCCCGGCTGCACGGCGACCTCCGGTGCGGCTGGGTGGTTTTCCGGCTTGGGGCTTGGGGTTTAGGGTTTAGGGTTTAGGGTTTAGGGGTTTAGGGCTTAAAGGGGTTTAGGGGTTAAGGGTTTAGGGCTTAAAGGGGTTTAGGGTTTGGGGGTTTAGGGGTTTAGGGGTTTAGGGGTTTAGGGCTTAAAGGGGTTTAGGGCTTAAAGGGGTTTAGGGGTTAAGGGTTTAGGGCTTAAAGGGGTTTAGGGCTTAAAGGGGTTTAGGGGTTTAGGGCTTTAGGGGTGTAGGGGTTTAGGGTTTAAGGGTTTAAGGGTTTAGGGCTCAAAGGGGTTTAGGGGTTTAGGGTTTAATTAGGGTTTAGGGCCTCTGGGAGCTTGAACCATCTTTGCCGGGTTGCTTAGGGAGTGAATCTACCGGTCTGGGCTTGCGGGGTAAAGAAAGCTTTCTTTCAAAGGCTCTTTCCACAAAAGTTAGTATGCAATCCGATGCTTCGGGGTCTAGGGTGCAGGGTTGCTTGGGTTATGGCTGAGGGAGTTGAGGGCTTAGGGTTTAGGGTTCAAGGGTGTGGGGTTTATGGCAGCTTTGGCCCAAAAGGCCTTGTGGCCTCGTGTCGGTTGGCGCTTGGCGCCCTCCCACCAGAGTCCCGTGCTCATTCCGGGCTCCTTCCTGCGGTGTCGACATCCTTTAGGGTTTAGGGTTCGGCTTAACTGGATGTTTCCACAAGGTTGAGTGGTTTTTGTAGGTGCGACCTGTGTTTCCGCTTCCGGAAACCGTCTTCCAGCCAGAGTCCAGAACACTTTGGGGGTGGTGAACTCATACGGTTGATGATCAAAATCCTGCATTACCCATAATAAGGAATATACCGTAATTCCGATAGTTTAGGCTCCCTAAGGTGATGCAGGATATATATATATGTGTGTATATATATATATATATCATCAACAGTAGTCCCAGCATGTTGATTGTGTGTGTTCCGGGGCTTTCATGGTAGCCCTGCTTCCCTTAACCCCTAAAGCCCTAAACGGGTTTAGGGTTTAGGGTTTAGGGTGAAACCCAAAACCATAAAACAAACCCCGTCAACCCCAAAACATCCGCGCCTCAACCACAAGGCGAAATCGCTCATTGCCAACCTGCAACCGACCATCGGCATGATGCTTGAGCTTAGGGTGGTAGGGTTCCTTCTTCAAGGGATGCCCAAAACGCTATCTATACCCAGACACGCAAAAGGACCTCGGAGGTAGAAACCCGACTTTGGGAACCCATACTACTACAAGGTAGTTTATGCCCTAAACCCTGAACCCCAAAGCCTAAACCCCAAACCCTGAACCCTGAACCCTAAACCCGGAACCCTGAACCCCAAACCCTGAACTCCAAACCCCAAACCCTCAAGGCATCTACCTTTTGGATCCTCCTGGGGCAAGGCTTCCAAAACACGCAACAGGGGCTAGAGGGTTTCCATGATGTTTCGCATGGGAGGGTTTGTGAAACCCAAAAGCCGCCCTTACATGTAGCCGAAAAGACCTACCCTTTTTAGGGCTCCTTATTGTGGCTTCTATATGCACTTCCTTAAAAAAAAGGGTAGGTCTTTCCAGCTTTAGGGGTACACCTCTTGAACTTTAGGAATTCAAGCTTGGGGGTTTAGGGGTTCAGGGTTTAGGGTTGGTTTTAGGGTTCCCCCTTTGTTGTGGGCTCTTCAGAAAAAAACAAGGGGGGGCTAGAAGGGTTCCTGTAGGGGGTACTGTAAGGGTGGTGGGGGTGGTACAGGGGCCGTCATCATTTCAATAGGGTTTTTGTAGTGTATGATACTAAAAACCCTAAACCCTGAACTCTAAACCCTATACCCTAAACCCCAAACCTTGAACCCTGAACCCTAAACCCTAAAAACCTACTTTGCTGATGTTGCAGGCCTCAATCGTACGCACCGACCTCGCACCCGACATCCTAAGCCCAGACCTGTGAAAAAGTTGTTATAAGTATACTTTTACCGTTAACCCAAGTAGAAACCGAAACCCTAAACCCTAAACCTACACTTGAACCGTTAACCCAAGTACAAACCTTAACATCCTGAACCCTAAACCCGAAACCCTAAACCTACACTTCGAAGCCTAAACCCTAAACCCTAAACCTACACTTTAAACCCTAAACCCTAAACCCTAAACCTACACTTTAAACCCTAAACCCTAAACCCTAAACATCCTGAACCTCTTAAACCCTAAACCCGACACCCCAGGACAGCCCCAAACATCAACGACTGAGCGCCCTCGCCCGCAAGTCCGGCCTGAGAGGAGCTGGGTTTAGGGCTTAGGGATTTAAGGGTTTAGGGGTTTAGGGCTCAGGGGTTGAGCGGTCAGGGTTTAGGGGTTTAGGGGTTCAGGGGTTTAGGGGTTTGGGGTTGAGGGTGGCACGGAAGGCTTGGGGGTGTTGATTTGAGGTTTGGTGTTGATGTGGGCAGTTCTCTAAAGTAGGGTCCCTTTGTAGGTCCCCGCTGTAGTACGGCACCCTGGTTAAAAGGACCCTGAAAAGAACCTTAATTTAGAGAACTACCCATGTGTTGTGGCCTTTTGCAGAGTTTGGGACTTTCTTGAGGGATTCTGGGACTTGCTAACTACGGTTATAAACAAGACAACTAGAGTTATAAGATACCCAAAAACCCCAACTACCCCAAGTAATGTACTTACAACCTTGCTTACAACCCTAAACCCTGAACCCTAAACCTAAACCCTGAACCCTAAACCCTGAACCAGTCCCAAGTAGAGCCCTTGTGCAAGTAGCAAGATGCAGGCCGAAGCAAGAGATTCAGCCGGAGACCTTCTTAGGTCGGCTTCCAGTCTAGGGTTGAGGGTGTAGGGTTTAGGGTTTAGGGTGTAGGGTTTAGAGTAAAGGGTAAACACATGATCCGGCAATCCAGCGATGCGCAAGGCTCCGACAGGGAGTATAGGCAGAAGGTGTACTGGAAGGACGGAGACAGATAGATCCTTGCGTGTGCGAACCCAGGGAGGCCGAATACCCTTTTGTTCTGAAGGAAGATACCCTCAAAGCGTGATTAGCAAGGCCAGTATAGGGGTTTAGGTTTAGGGTTTCCTTGGTAAGGTGTATTCGGCTCCCTGGGGAAGATTCAGTTTAGCCTTGGGCGTTTCGAAGCTTACTTTAGCGGCACGTTGGGTTGGGCTTTAGGTTTTTGGTTTCGAGAACCCTAGCCACACCGAATATCAAGAAAAATTTCGTAGTAATACAGATAGTAATTCCAAAAGTGGTGGTTAATTGCTAGCAATAGTAAGCAATGTTAATCGAAATGGCAAGAATTACAGTGACGACAATAGTAACAGTAACAGCAACAGTGTCTGCAATAGTACCAGCAACGGCAGAGTAAACCCTAAACCCTAAACGTTAATAACAACTCGGTCTTCTGCCAAGTCCGGTCTCTCTGTCTTCTCCTCATCTGGGATGATGCCTCCTGCACGGACAACGCCGCTGCCTCCGATGATGTTGCCCTTCTCTTTCTTGTTGACCAACCAAAGCTGGTCATACAGAGGCACGCCGATTCCCTGAATCACGTTCGTGGCGAGAGTTGTGCTGGTGAAGTGCATGCGCTCAACTCGCTCCGGGACCACCATGGTCAATTCTGGAGGGGCACACACGACAGCACTCTGAACCAGAGAGGGCATTCCCTGCTTCTTGTCTCGGCACTGTTGCAGCGACTCTTCGTCAAACTGCAAGAAGAGAGTTTCTCTCTTCTTTGGCACCGCCTTGCCCTCCGAGTTGGTCATCGCCTTCAAGAAGTTCTCGTTATGCCCGAAGTGGCCACCATTGAAGGTGAAGAAGATCATGTTCTTTGGCAGGCTCTCCTCCACACCCTCTCCATCACGTGCGAGCAGGGCAGAGTAGTACTTGCGGAGATGCTCATAACGAAACCTGGGTGTGCGGCAGTGGGGCATCGAGTCGGACTCGCCAGCGTGCTGACAGGCGTACATGACGCCTACCCTGCTCATCTTCCAGACGGACTTCTCTTTCAGAGTATCCACGAATGCTGCACCGGACTCTGGCTCTGTGACCGTTGTGACGTACCTACGCACGAGGCCATCCGCTTTCTCCATGAAGCCTTCGAGGATGCTGTTCTCGTCCTTCTTGATCTCCTCCTCAGTGCAGACGTTGCACAACATCTCCGCAAAGGTCTCAGGCTCCTCCACCGAAGTTGCTGCAACAGCACGTGCTGTTGCAGCTGCACCCGCGGCCTGCACAAGGAGGCTTAGAGCAAAGTATGGACATGAGCCGCAATGAAATGTCAGTCGCCATCCACTGGTGCTCTTGACCTGCCTACAGCATACCTGCAACATGCCAGCACTGTGCCTCTGGAGCATGCTGTTGCACATCCTCTTCAATCCGGGCGATCTCCGACTGGAACGGCTCTGTGGCGAAGAGATCGGCTGGACTCTTTCCACTCTTGAGGAGATGCCTCAACTGTCCGTCAAACCGCGGCCCAAAAATCGTGCCTCGTATGAAGTCCAGGATCTTCTGCGAGCCTGGCTGGACGCTGCTCTTCCAGGCGGACGCCTTGTCGAAAAACTTCGAGGCTTGGCTGGGTGTGCTCAGTCCACGGATCAGAGCCTCTCACATTATGCAACCCTCGCCCCTGCACCTCAGGCCTCAACTTCTGAAACCGGAGGCTTTTTGGCCAACCCGTGCAGACTGCAAAATGAGTTGCCGAAGCCCTGAGTCTGTGTCCTAACCTAGAAGAGGATGGAAGGCTCCCAATACAACATCCAGCACTGTCCTTATCCCACCTTGGACTCCGCGTCCAGGGGCTGCGTCTCCAGCCACTGGTGCACCAGGTGATGTAGCAACTTCTGCTTCTCGAGGAACACATCCAGAAGTCCACGATTGTTCGTGGTCTTGCCGGTGAGGTTGCGGGAGCTCATCTCTCCCGTGCTCGCAAACTTCTTCTCCACGTAATACCGCATGCAGTCGACGCCGAAGGTGATCTGGGCCGGATCCTTGCACTTGGCCATGACTGCCTCCAGCTGCGACATCGTGTAGAACGGACTCTGCTTGCCCCAGAGCCGTTCGCATTCGAGAACGATCTTCTTGGCTTCCTCCACAGCCAAGATATTCTCCCAGACTTTGAAGGCATTTCGTATCTCGGCACACAATGCACTCTGACCAACAGCTTTGCAATTCGGGCTCAGGCATCTCGGGGATTCTATTTACTGTTCCGTTTCCTCCCTTTCAGACGGCCCATGCTCAGCTAGATAGACTCTTGCCAATCAAAGAAGAGGGACATATGCCTCGGAGGTCACGTCTTCTTCCCCGGCTGTCTCTGGCAACTCTTGCATGAATTGTTGTGCCAGCACCGCTGGTTCACTTCCACCCGCCCCGTGGCTTTTCAGCTTGCGCAACCTGAAGCCTTCAAGCTCGAATATCCGCTGGATGGCGGACCTGCCCACGAGCTTGAACACCTTCACCGCCTTTGCTGGACAACTTTCCAAAGGAGCAAGCCCTAACACGCACACATTCATACCCGTGCATTGCTGGAAGAATTCAGTTCTGTTGCATCCTCACGAAGGTTGGCCATGTGAAAGAACCTCGCGTCTTCGCTGGCAAGGACATGGAAGCGGAAGGGCACGCAGGTCAGAAGACCTTGGCCCCAAGAACACATGCCTGGGGAAGATGGCACTCAGAAGCCTGCGGAGCAAGGCTTGCCAACCCTGGAGACAAGGCACGCTTCATTTCTGCCTTGTCCTGCTCGTCTGCGCCGCTGTCCAATTTCTCGGCCATCCACAATAAAAAAGCTTGCGCGTATTCTTCTGGGCCTAGGAGCCACGACAAGCATAGCTCGCACGCAGCAGGGGGAGATCAGAGATTCTTCGCTGCAACATGGCCGTGTTGTCCATCACTGCAATGGAAATCTCAAACGGATAGTTCCGCAGGGTTCCTTTCTGCCAACGGAAGTTGAAGATCTTGTCTTTGCACTCCATGAGTGCTGTTTCAGCCACTGGCACGTTCCTGCCACAGAGAGACGAGACACATTCATGCCTAGAAGCTTCGGCAAACTACCCGTGTGAAACAGGAAACCGACATGAAGCAGTCCGGCTGGGGCTGTAGGCAAAATTGATCCAGAAGAGATTCCCGATGCAGCGATAGCTTGCACCCGGGCCGGACATGGCCCGAAGGTAATCCTCCGCATTGAATGATGCCTCCGTTGCCCCGTTGCTGTAGTCCAGTGGCGCCTCGTTCTGGATGCCTGAGACTTCTTACTGATGTCAGTCCTACTTCTTACGGTCTGAGACGCAGTCCGCAGGTTGTTTCAACAACATTCTGCACGTTTCCCTGTGCACCGGCTGTCCTGGGAAGGTGTCGATAATGGTGGCGATGGCTTCGTTCACCTTCACGATCAGGCCCTCATTCACGCCCTCGGAAACATAGCGGTCCCCGGCAGCTCCTGCTGGAAGAACGGCCTCCTCGGCTGCTGCAGCCACTGCCGGGGCAGCTGCTGCATTCTTCGCCTTCGCCTTCGCTTTACCCTTGACTTTGGGAGCAGCCTTGCTCGTTGCTTTACCTGAGTCTCAGTCTCAGACACGGTTCGGCAAGCTACGTCGCTTCCCCTTCAACCTTCATGCCTTCATTTGCTTTCCTGCTGTTCCAAGTGGCCCTTCGGGGCCATCTTTGCAGGGCCGCAGCCGAGGACGCCCTCGGACTTCTCACTCGACCCTGCTGGCAAAAGGCTGCGAAGTGAATCCGGACGGTGGCAGCATGCTGCAAGGGCTCTGCATCCTACACTTTCCACTCGCTCTGGCAAATCTCAACTCCAGGCGCTCTAGCAGCCACGTGCCCTGAGCTCAACCGAACACGATTTCCCAAGTACCAGGTGAGTAAATGACTCCAGACGAGGGGGGACCAAGGACATCTCTGAGCTTTCTACACACAAAAACATAGGATAACCAGGCTGTGAAACAAGACAGAAAAAGACGTGCTATAGAAACCGGCTGACTGTTTATTCGGGACCTGCGGGGTGCGGGTGGCGTTTAAACAGTCGGGGACGCCCTCGACTGTTTATTCTGGACTGCAAAGACATCCCTGACTCCTCCTGTTGCCTGACTGGGCAGTATGCAGACACGGCCTGGGAGCTGGCCGAGACAGCCTAAGAGCCGGGCGGCCCAGAATAAACAGTCGGGGGCGTCCCTGGGTGTAGAGTCAGCGGGTCAGAATAAACAGTCGGGGACGCCCTCTACTGTTTATTCTAGACCTGCGCGGTGCGGGTGGCAAATAAACAGGGGCCCCCTCTCTATAAGGAATCTTTTTTTTGTAGTCATAGGATTCTATGATCATGCATGAACCGGAACCTGTTACAAGTTCGATGCCTCTCCCTGCATTGACGGACCACAAAGGAATCAACATTCACAGAACGGCAGCATGCCACCGAATCTCCAAAGCCGCCTTGCCGACTTTTCCTTCTCGGCTCTTGCATGTCGCATCCCCCTGTGACACTTTGCAAAGCTGTACATGGAAGCATTCCTGAGCCATAACAGTGTGTCACTGTGTCAGCAAAGCCGGCTGGCAACTTTGTCCACCACGGAAATCATTTTCAGAAACTCTTTGGCGGTCAGAGCTTTCTTCTGCCCTTTGTACAGCCGCTTTCTGGCTGTATCAGCCGCCTCAATGAGCACGATGACGCTCCCCTGCATCGTGGTAACTTGAGACTCCCTTTGCAAAAGCGTCCAGCGGCTTCCGGGCTTGCGGCACGCAGCAGTGACAAGATCAGTGATGCCAGGGATGCTTGCCTGGAAGGAATCACTCACCCAAAGAGCCCTCTTCTTCAAGATGGCTGCCTCGTACCTCAAGAAAGGCCCCCGCTGGCCATCGGACAATGCGAACTTTTTCGACAGACACAGTCCCCCGAAAAGCGCCAGCACCCATCGCACGCGAGACGACGGGGTTGCCACGTTCTCCACGATGCAGACCTGTGCTTCCTCGCACCGCCGTGCCACCTCATGGCAGCTTTCCAGCACCTTCGCTGGCAGTGACAAGTCCTTCTCCACCGCAACAACCTGTCCGTGGCAATCACAAGTCATGGCATCTAAAGCATTCAGGAAAGACTGCCAACAACAACACATGAGCGTGACTGTGTGATGAAAGGGCCTTTCCGCGAAGAGCGGCTCCAAGAGTGAGTTTCCGCGGCCTGCGCAGATCCAAGTCCTCCCGCTTCCGGGCCTCTTTTTCCTGCTCCCGCCGCTTGCCGTCGCGTGCTTTGGCATGTGCCTGCAGGGCTGCTGCAGCCACTTTAGAACGCTCAGGCGGAAGGAGCTTCTCATCCAGTGCGGCATCCAGCAATTTCTTCTCCATTTTGCGCTCCTGGAATGCGGCTTCGGTTTCATGATCCTTGGTCCATGCCGAACTGCCTCTGGCAAATCGAATCTGCCCATGAAGCTGCCTCACGCTCTTCAAAGGCCCCTTCTTGTGCACTTCCTTCAAAATCTTGTTCTGGGAACGGTCGCGCCATGCCTTGATGGACAAATCCTTCTTGGTCTTCTTCCGATGCATGCCCTTCGTGATCCGCGACTCCGATTTCTTTTGTCGCGGTCGGCCATACCGCAATCGACTCCAAATCACCTCAGAAGCCACGGCTATTCATGGCTGATACAACAACCAGGGCACTACTAAGGTCTGTTATTCGAGTCACACGGGCACGATGGCACAGCTTCTCATCAGCCACGAAGGATGTATCCAAATACAAGGCATTCTCATCATTGGTCGTGGATTCAAGCATTCCCAGTCGTTGCTTTCCAAACAACTGTGTCTGCTTCCCAAACGACTGCTCGACGCCAGAAGAAGTGCATCCGTTGTAAGAGCCAAACCTTTGCAGTGCTTCCCCCAGCACGTCTCCTGGGTGTCTCTTCCGCCCACCACTTGCCTTCTGGTACGCCAACCAGGCCCGTTTCCAAGCGTCAAAGGTCTCGACGTCTGTCGAGTTGTAGACTGCCTGGGCGGCCGGACGATGGTCCTCCAGCTGTTCCAGCAACGTGTCTTTGGGCAATTTGCACAGCAAAGCAAGCCTCTCCACACACTCCTCACGACTCTGGGCCCCGGGACCTGTTGGATTCTTGCGCTTGCGGCTGTTGCAGCCACCGACACCCAGCTGGAAGGCTCGAAAAGCCATCAGGCAGCTGAAAGAAGGGAACTCGGCCATCAGGGTTTGCAAAGCCAACTTCGTGTACGCGAGAAATCTCGGACGGCACCGGGCCAGTGCATTTCTCGTCTTGGCCGGATTGCCTCCCACACTACCTGGTGTGCCGTCCTTAAAAAGCCAAACAAGAGGACGCTCGAGACGGGCCAGCATGTGACGAGTCAACCCGTTATCATCACAAGCCCGATCCGCGAACAAATGGTGCAATGAATTTGCACACTCCAGGCACTGGTCAGCGACGCCGCTGATGTCATGCTCTTCACTATCTAGATAGCGCGTGAGTCTGAGAATGCAGGCCGAGGCATCACCAAGCATCGCCAGAGTCAGCAGCCTCTCCTCAGATAGCAGCTCGAGGAAGCTGTTGCAGACGGCGACGTCGTCTGAAGTCTTGTTCCTGATGATCTGCTGCGCCGCCATGACGAAGGCTTCCAGGAAGAGTGTCAAACGAAGCATTGGCTCGTAGGAGGACTCGAACCGTTGCTTTGCCAGGCTGAAGTTCTTCACGGCATTCGTGCATCTCTCCTGCACACGCACAAGTGGCTGCTACAAGACCTCTTTCAGTATGTATCCCTGACTAGTTGTCCTGCTGTGCTCAAGAACCGAAGCTTCAATTCATTACTTATGTACTCTGGGAAAGACACGCCGAGCACCTCCATGGTCTTGATGAAGCCCTCCAGCAGATTCTTGAAGGGAAGGCTGTAGGCAGCCACTTTCACCACGGCAGTTTTTCCCAAGACCAGCTTCTCCAAGGTGTCGTCGAGGAACGTGTCCGCCTTCAGCGGCCGCGCATAGATCCTCGCAGCCAGTCGGTTCAGGTTCCGGGCTTTGTGGCAAAGGGGTCTGAGTGGACATGAGGCACTAGGTTTCCGGCTCCGAGCTAGGAAGGTCTAAAGCGTTCAGTTTTGCTTGTTGCAAGTGCACGACTTGTAAGTAGAGCCTGCAAACGCGAACCTGGGTGTTCGGACTTACTGCTTGGGCTTGCTGCAGTCTCCAGGGCCTTTCTAGGGATGTATGAGGGTTTTGTCAGGAGTTCATGTGGTCCAACAACGGCTAGGAAAGGGACAAGCATAGTTCTTCTCACCAACATAGATTTCTACTGGATGCTACAGGGCTCCTGAAGCTTCAGAGTTCAATACGTGCTGTTCTTGTGGACTGTAACAGCCGCCTTTTTCCAGCACGGCCCGATCACGCCGCGAGGGTTTCTGAGAGAGCTCGGCGGTCACAAGAACAGGCCAGCAAAGAAGCTGTTAAAGTAGTCGTAGTAGTAGTAGTAGT
>CAJNJA010028720.1:0-10410 GCA_905231915.1 Symbiodinium necroappetens | reverse complement strand
TAGTAGTAGTAGTAGTACTAAGACTAGTACTAGTACTAGTACTAGTCTTAGTACTACTACTACTACTAATAATACTACTACTACTACTACTACGACTACTACTACTACTATTACTACTACAAACACTACTACTGCTATTACTGCTACTAATGCTGGTTGTAGTTGTTGTCCTTGTTGTTGCTGTCGTCGTAGTAGTAGTACTACTAGTAGCAGTAGCACTAGTACTAGTACTAGTAGTAGATGTACTCAGAGTAGTAGTGCTACTAGTAGTTGTTTTCCGAGTCGTAGTAGTACTACTGTTTTGTTGTTGGCTGCCGTATAGTAGACGTTCTTCTACCTGAATTGGACTTCTAAAGCCACTGCTACGACTATTCCTACGGACTGCTACTACTAGTACTTACTGTTACTTACTACTACGACGACGACTAGTGCTGGTAGTATTGGTACTAAGATTATGATTAGTAGTCTTATTCTTCAAACTCTTATGCTTATTGTTCTTCTGATTTCCTACTACGACTACTAGTGCTAGGACCGCTCCTCGTACTACCACTAGGACTGCTCTTAGGACTACTTCTCCTTCTGCAACTGGTATTGCTACTGCTATTTGCGGTCTAAGCCTACGGCACTGGGCCTGTGCAGGCTTGCCCCCTGTGACAGAATGGAGCCTCGGTTGCAGGAAAGGCCCTGCAACGTAATCTACAGAGCCTCTTTCAGGCATATATGTACGAGGCCTGTTGCGGGCACGAAGATGCGGCTGGGAAAGCCTGTAGCAGGCACAAAAAAAAAGGTGCACATAGCCTGTTGCAGGCATCTAGTGCAAGAACTCCCGCCAGATCTTCTGGACCTTCTCGAACTCCCCGGAGTCCAGCTCGTCCCCCACGAACATGAGCTGCTGCAGGGCCCCGTGGGTGCGTCCGCGGCACCTGATGATCATGCAGCCTTCCTCGCGCTCCTGGACCCCATCGTACAGCGGCTGCAGCGACGAGTAGGGCACGATCTCGTCGTCCGTAGAGCTGACGATGTCTCGGCTGTGTGTATTTAGGGTTTAGGAAAGAGGCTTGAGGCTGTACGGTTTAGTGTTTATTCCCGGGGTACAAGTCAAGGCTTTCAGCATTGAGGGTTCAAAGTGCGGGTTAAGGGGCGGGTCTTGGGCTTCGGTCAACCCTGAAGCCTAAAGCCTAAACCCCTAACCCAAAACCCTGAACCCCTAAACCCTAAACTAAAGCTTGGGAAAAAAATGCCAAGCTTCGCAACCCTTGTAAGGAGCCAAGCTTCACATGCTGCCCCGAAGCTTCGCAGCGTTTCGCTGCACTTCCTCGGAGCTCAGCCCAGCCTCTGGGTACAGCCCCACTGCCAGCAGCCGGTCTGCGAGGAGGCCAGTGTAGAGCACGCTCGTCCACGGAACCTTCTGTCCAGAAAATCCAGAACCCCTCGCTACCCAAAGCCTTAGACCCTAAACCGTTAACCCTGGAGCCCCCTAAACCGTTAACCCTGGAGCCCTCGTGCCTATTTCCCTAAGGCTTGAATCTTTAAAGCCCTCAAGCGGTCCTCGGGATCATGCCTCCACAGCAGCTCCACGGGCTCGCACCTCTGGCACATCTGCGCAGCCCAGAACGCGCAGCGCGAGAAGCCCGCCACGCAGAACGGCACAGCCTGTACCAGGCACGACGCCTCCAGAAGAAATGCAAAGAGCCACCGTGGGGGTTTGGTGCCGTACGCCTTGGACGACCTGATCTGGTTCATAGCTGGACGCACGATGGCACAACCCTGCTGTAGCAGCCACTCCATCACCCTCCCTTCCAGCCCCGCCGAAGTGCTGAAATAGCACAGCACGTGGCTCACCTGACCAGCAAGAGTCGAAACACCAGACCCAAAGCCTTGGACCCTTAACCCTAAGGCCTTGAATCCTTAAAGCTAGAGCCCTGAGCCCTAAAGCCCCAAAGCCCTAGAGGCCTGAACCATAACCTAAAGCCCTGCAGCCCTGAACTCTAGACTCCATAGAGTCAAAAAAAAAGGAAAAAAATGTCCCGGACCTCCCCCGAAGGGAGATTCACCATGTACTCGGCAGTGACCTTGGAGGGCTTACCATCCTTGAAGAAGAAGGTCACGCTGTGCAAGCCCTCCGTCAGCTCCAGGCCCACCTGCCAGGAATAAAGGGGCATGAAGCCAATGAAGGATTGACGTTTATGACGAAGGTCCAAATGGGCCCTTCGACTCTGAATCCCACGGGCTCGGAGGATTTAGGCAGTGATACTACGGTCCTGTTCTTACCCTGCCTCGGAAGTCTCAGCCACCGCCGGCAGAAATCTGCCCTTCTTCGCAGAAGGGCCTTGGCTAGAAGCAGCCTCCTCCAACGGCCCAGTGCCAGTGTCACCAGAGGCTGTTTCAGCCACAACATCCACCGTCTGAGCCTCCGAAGGCTGCTGCCACTCCAAGGCAAGCAGGCTCCTCTCCACGGTGCCTGACGGGATTATCTTCAAAGTCTGGGGCCAGGCTTGGGTGATTCAAGATACAAAGAAGGATTTCCACCAGGGACCTGTGGCTGTCATGAAGGCCTCCCGCACGCGAGCCACCTGCTCCGGCGTCAGCTTCTCCTCGAACATTTCCTGCATGCAGTGCTTCGGGGAAGTGAAGAACCACGGGCGGATGCGAGCCCTTGGGTCGTCGTCCAAAAAGAGAAAAGCCATAAATGACTAAAAAGTCGATCAGAAGAATAATATAACGTATGTTGCCAAGGGTCTCAGCACTAAGGAAGGTCGCCACCAGAGCAGCTGCTCCTTTCGAGACCTCCAGCACGGTCAGCACCGGCTCGCGGCCCTTCTCCTCGAAGTACTTGGAGTAGCTGCCCCAGCTTGCGTTCTCCTGAGGATTAAAGAAAGCCACCACACATCATATTTATGTCTATATATACATGTACCCTAAATCCCTAACCCTAGTTCACAACCTGGGTTTATAGTAGGGTTTCAGGTGCACCAAAATGCAGAAATGATTCCGCCACCCATGCATTAATGTCGAGGACTTCACCAGCCGCGAGCAACTCCCGAGACTTCTGCAGCTCGCTGGCCCGCGAGCGCAAATAGTTTCTCAGCAATTCCCCGCGGTCTTTGCGACGACCCTGAACAGGAATGACACCTTCTTACTGCCGAAGAAACGTTAAAAAACAACTATCTTCCCGGCCTGCCCGGCTGTAGCAGCCGCCTTGGATTTGGGCGGGGCTGTAGCAGCCGCCTTGGACCTGGTCCCGGCTGCAACAGCCACCACCGCCGTCTCTGTGGAGCTGGATGCACCTTGTGCGGCATCATCACGAGACCAGCTCCAGGAGCCCTGCAAGGAGGATTTGGAATATTTGTATGTACCTCTATCTCTGATTATTGGACATCTTATCCAAAAACCTGTTTCTAAGGTCCCATCCAGGCCTGCTCCTGCCTGTTGTCATTCCACCACGACCAGGAGGACCAGTCCCAGTTCGACCAGCCGGACCAGCCGGACCACGACATGATGGGAGATAGATGCTCTTATTCTTTCAAAAGGCCGAGCCCTGAGCTCGATAAGTTCAGCCCCGAAGTGAGCCTTATGCCCTGAAGCTTGAGCTCTGAATGAGCCCAAAGTGTTATGCCGCCTGCCGTGAAGCTTGAGCCCTGAACGAGCCCCAAGTGTTGCTATGCTGCATGCCCGGAAGCTTTAGTCTCAATGAGCCCTAAGTGTTGCTATGCTGTATGCTCCGAAGCTTTAGTCTGAATGAGCCCAGCATGTGCCCTGAAGGTTGAGCCCTGACTGAGCCCAAGGTTTTCTTTGAAGCTCCAGCCCCGAGTGAACCCAGGCCCTGAAATGTTTCAAGTCATGGCATGCGACAATCAGATCAGAAAGCTCTTGATCTTCATTGCAGCGGCAACATGCCAGTGGGGGAAGCCCTGGAACCCCAGACCCCACCCCGTGAACCCTAAACCCTGATGTCTGAACGAAAACATACAGGCCATTCACTGGCTCTAGGCGACCCGAACTCCCGGTAAGCCTTCCAACAATCCCGAATTTAGTCTTTAGGGTTTCTGCGGACTTTGGAGAGGGATTTCTCAGGGTGCTGTGCGGGTTCTGAGCGGGTGTCGGATGCACTGAGTTTTGAGAGGGTTTTGCTGCGGGTGTTTTGCGGTCTTTCACAGGCTCTCGGGTTCTGTTTTAGCAACATGTGGTCTTGATTCTGGGCGGCTTCAGGGTTTAGGGTTTCAGGTCCAAGGCTTGAGTTCTTCGGGGATTGTCCGTGTGGGAAAACCCTCTAAAAGGTAAAAGGATACTCCAAACTTACTCCCATCCCACTCCGTCTCAAAACCCCGTGAAAAAGGTAAAAAAGGAAAATCCCCACAGACTTATTCTCATCCCACTCCGGCACAATAGGCCTTGAAAGGTGAAGGGACAATCCCCAGAGACTTATTCCCATCCCACTCCGTCTGAAAACCCACTGGAAAGTAAAAGGGAAATCCCGAAAGAGCTATTCCCAACCCACCCGAGGTCCTCCGTGTGGAGTGGGTCGGATCCTGGACCCTGATCTTCAGATTCGGGAGGCTGCGGCCGACGATTTCCAGGCTCTGCTGCTGTGCATAGCAGCCGTCTCCATCCAAGATCTCGATGATGCTCTTCACGTGCTGTAGCAGCGACTGGTCAACTTGCTGCAGTCGTGCCACATCTATGTGACCTGAATTTCATCCCGCTAAGAATAAGCCGGGGAAGAGCTGAAAACCCAAGTTTAAGACGGCAAACCCGAAACCCTGAACCCTGAAGGAAAGCAGTTTGGAGGCCTTAGGGATTCGTGAGGCTGTTGCAGCCACGGATTATATGCTTTCCAGTATCCAAGACACGGCTGGCCGGGGCTCCCAGATATGGCGTGCATATCATCTGGAGAGAGGCCTCCGTGGCCTTCGCAAGGCCATCGCCAGTGGACTGATGCTTCTTCGGATAAGGCAGGGAGCCGCGCAGAATGTCCAGATTCTTGTCACACACCACGAAACGCGAGAGCAGAGCATCGCCGCGAGCATCCTGGTGGATCGACATGACCTTGGCACGACGAAGGGCCCCACGGACGAAGTGCCGTGCAGCTTCCGCCAAACAGAACTGGATCTGGCGAATCTTACCCTGCCCGCCCTTTCGTTCATCCGCCATCTGCTTCAGGCTCAGTCTCCTGCGGCGCTGATCCAGAACACTCTGGAACTCTTCAAGAGCAGGAGCTGTTGCAGCCACGGGGCCACCGACCTTTTCCAGACCCATAGCCAAACGATGAGCATCACTTTGTTCATGTCGCTTGAAAACCACCAACTGCAAGCACGAAGGATCTGTCACCTTAAACCTGCCCCAAACCGTCCTCAGCTTCTTGGCTGCGCACACTGTGCAGCCCACTCCAAATGGCTTGGAGTTGCAGGCGAGCCAGGGCTTGTTCTTGCTGTCCTTTGTAAGACTGAGAACCCACTTACTCTTCAGGCGACGAACCTTGCAGGGACCGCACGCAGATGAGTTGCACCCCTTGCAGGATCCCGCAGCCGTGGCTTTCACGCCCATAATGTTGAAGATAACTCTCGATGCTATGTTCACTTCTTCAATATCGGCTTTGACAGTGTCAGGCAAAGGCTGATGTGTTATGAAATTAGCTTGGAACCCCAATTTATCATGCTTTGGTCAGGAGCCATGTGGCTACGAGGACAACGACTCGGCTTGCCTTGAATCGACAACTTGGGAGCGCTGACAATGGAGCCCACAACTAGTCTTGGAGGTTGTTTCGGGGCCTGAACTCTATACTGTCTTTGCAAACTAGCTCAACCCCCCAAATCGAGAGAATTGCTTTGTATTCCTTATTGGCTAGCTTAATACAGTCAGTAGTGGCAAATCTGTTCTGATTCCTCCCGTGTCTATAACTCAAGGAGCGTCGGCACGCCCATGCAGAACCCCAAACCCCAATCTAGAAGTAATGCAAACTCCCCTGAAAAGATCTTCAGACGTCAAACTTCCTGGACCCAAAAAAACTCAACAGCCAGCAAGTAAGAGTGAGGCGATGGCAAGCGACGTCTTGTCGACAAGGAAGCCTGGCAGTGGCCAAACGGTCTCTTGCTTCATGCTTTCTTCTGTTGCAGTCACGTCCCTCCTACAAAGCTTCCACTCAAAGCATGTGTTAAATCAATCACCCTGTGCACATCAGTCAGCTCGGGGCCGGGACGAGGATGTGAGCAGGACTGCCGTTGCCCACCTGCGACCGCGAGACAGCAGCTACCGCTTGCATATGGCACGCATGAGTGACCACTAACAAGAGTGACCACTAACAAAGCTGTATGCACTCGCACAGCATGCTCCTTTTTTTCTCCTTCCATCTTCCTCTTCTTTCGCTCCTCCGCCTGCTCCTTCCGGCGCTGCTTCGCAGCCTCGGCATCCTTGCGGCGCTCCCGTTCCATCTGCTCCACAGCCGCCGCCGCAGCCGTTGAGGCCGCAAAAGTCACGGCCTGCTGAAACACCGCCTTTGCCCGCACTTGCTTGGGCTCTAGCGGGCCCTCCGTCGCTGTTTCAGCGGCTGGGGCAGATGAAGCTGACGCTGGGGCTGCATCGGCTCTTTCAGCCACCTCAGCTGTAACAGCTACTTCAGGATGCGCAGGAGCTGGAGCTGCCACTGCAGCCGAGGCCATCGGCCAGTAGACGACCGTCTGGCTCGCCGGGTCCAGCCACGCCTCCATCCCTGCCGGAGCGCCACCCCTGAAGGCCTGCAAGTGGCGAGAAGGCCAGGTTCGGGAAGTCAGCCTCAGCTCCGGGTTGACATAGTAGTCGCCGACCTGGTCCGTCTGCACAAGCCATCCAGCAGGCAGTTCCTTATTGCTTGCCCAGTTGACATGAAAGTCAAGAAACGCAAAAAGAATCCCACAGACATCAACAACAATAACTATTCCGCTGAGTCGCAGCTGTTGCAGCCACCTCCACATCGTCCTGGCTGGCTTGCTGGGAGACCTTGCGGAGCGAGGCCTGAGGCTGAGGGTGCGGGGGAGTTCGGTGATACTTCCGGATTGGCACTCACACAAAGACATGGCTTCTTGCTCAAGGCACTGCATCAGGAGAAGCAGGCACTTCGACAACTGGATCCGCAGACGCCTGAACAAAAAAGCAGAAAGAAAGCAAACGCTACACATGCGACCCATCGTCGTGGCCAAAGGCACTGCCTCATCAGCTGGCTGAGGCTGGGAAGCCGCACTTGGAGCCTCCTTGTGGAGCAAGACATGAGAAACAAGATCAGTATTTGCATGCAACAAACTCAGAGAAATGGCCAAGCCACTGCTGCTTGCCTGCGAGGAATGACCACCTTGTATGCCAAAGAAATAAAAACACGCAGTCTAGAGCGGAGCAAGGAGTTTGCAACCCAAGCTGCAGGAGGCGGGGCTGTAGCAGCCACGGGGGCTGTTGCAGCCGCTCTCCTGGGCGGCACCACGACCTTGGAAAGTGCAAGGTGTCCAGCGACACAGATCAGCACGGCAGTCGCTTTATAACGAGAACAATCCAAACCACGCCCGGGGGCTGGCAACGGACTCGACGTCGAGGACGGCAATGACGACGACGAGGAAGCGCTGGCCTCGAAAACTCGTCCGTAAACCCTATAGGAGCCCTAAGAAGTCAGGTCAGAATACGATTTGAGATAAGGGGCCGCCTTGGCCTTGGACTTGGCCTTCCCCGCATGGTAAGCAGCGCTCCGCTTCTGATTGGCCCGGTAGCCCATGGCAGACGGCAGCACAAGTTCAGCAGGGCTTACGAGGATTTAATTTGTGTGTGATCTGCCTCCTTGGCTCCTCGGCCTCGGCCTATTGTGATTTTGCCTCGCTGACGGCTCGGCATGTTTTCAGTCGCTGGCTGGTCGCCTTGTTTTGAAATACCCTCGGGTTTCCAAGTGCTGATGTAAGATTCTGTGAGATGTGGACATGAAGCATGAACCATCAACAAGACACAGGAGCCTGACTGAATAAATTCGCTCATGCAGGCTTGCTGGACAGATGAAGCTGCAAGCGCTACTTCACAATCCTGTATCGCAGTGGCCAGCAACGTGCAGAGAAATGTGCCGCCTGCGCCGGGATCAGCGTGGAGATCAGCAGCATGGGCGAGGCCTGCGAATCTGAGAATGTGAGAGCACTGCTTTACGAAATTCCTATTTTAATTATTGCTGTTACAGCAACGATACAACAATGGCATGGAGGTTAGCAGGGTGCTTTGATGTGTTGAACAAAGCAGATCTTATACCATATCTTGTCTGTGTCTTTGAACATGACGACCGTCGAGACCTGGGAACAAGACGTCTAAGGGAAGTCTGGTTTCCCCTGCTTCGGGAGCCTCGTGGGGCCCGGTTGTCTTCTCGGTTCTGAAACCCCGGGGGTTTGAGAACTGGGGGCCTTCCTGGAGGACCCTCCCTAGCACTCCTAGCACTCCTAGCACCCCTGGAACCTTCCTTGACTTTGACCCCAACCCCATCCACTCACACCCTGAACGAACCCCTTAATCCCCTGAACCTGCTTCCTCAAGTCTGGCTCCCTGAACATCTGAGGCTCCACCCTGAATTCCCTCTACGTCTCCCGGTTTTCGGGGACATGGTCGGTTTTTGCCTTGAACCTTACGTTCCTGAACCCTTGACCCCAAAACCTGCTTGCAGGACTAGGCCCTGTCATTTTGGGAACTAACTAATGCTTGCTTACTGAGCATCTCCGAACAGCCCAACCCCACCAACCAAATGGATGACAAACAAGCCTCTCGTGCTGTAGCAGGTCGGCCCACCTGTCGGCGTGCCCACAACGGCAGCTCGGAGTTGGGCTTTGCATTCGAAGCTTTCGGCTTTAGGGTCTTGGGATGCCCAAAAATTGATAATTAAGAGTTCCCCGCGACTCCTACGGGTAGATCTAGAGTATCTAGAGCACACAATCCCTACCGTTTGACCCCAGCCAGACACTCCAGAAAGTTGCCCACAACTAAAAGTCATAGGTTTAGGGTTTAGGGTGGCTGTTACAGCCGCCTTGACTAATGAATGCAACCAGCCCTAAGCCTGAGAAGCCTTGCTCACTCCGAAACCAGCAAAGCCGCGAAAAAGCAGCGTCAATCCGCAACAAATAGCCCCCCTCCCCCGCCGAGACAGTCGTAGTTGCGGAGCTACACTTAGGGCCTGGGCTTCAAGGTTCGGAAAGTCGGGCTTAGGGCTCAGGGTGTTTGTTGGGTTGCACAGGTCATTTGGCTTATGTTGGTTATTGTTGCTCAGGCGGGCACAAAAACCAGCTGCTTAAGGCGTCGCTCAGACAGGGTCAAAGAGCAGGCACATCAATCATTGGTTGTTTGCAGAAAGTATATCACAGCCTGAAGAACCCGAACACTGATCCATCGTTGTTCTCGCTGAATTCCTTCTCTGTGGGTTGGGGTTTCGGGTTCAGAATCTACAGGACCAAGCCGTGGCAGATGATCCAGGCTCCGGGCACCGGCACCCGCTGTCTTGCTGCGAGATGACCGGGTCGCACTTGCATCCAGCTGAAAGCAGTGAACTATCGGGATTCGGGAGCCGTGAGGGTTTGCGACTTCGGGTTTAGGGTTTGTGGGGCAATGGGTTTTTGGTCTCTTATGGGTTTGATCTAAGGATTTAGGGTGCAGGGTCCAGGTTCTAGGCGTAGGGTCTAGGTTTAGGGTTTAGGGTTTAGGCCCTCCAGGAACCACACACCCGCGCACGAAGAAAGTAGTACACCATGCTAGGTCGAACCCCAATGTCGTAGACCGCAATACACGAAAGACTAAATAAAGCGCTAAAACTTATAGATATCGGACTGCGACAGCCCATTGAGTTTAGGGGTTTTAGGGTTTAGGGTTTGGTAGAAACCCTAGATGCATCGAGACCTAATCAACCCCATGCCTACTACCGGACTGCATCAGCCCATTTGTAATAAACTCTAATCCTAACACTATACCCAGCGGACTGCATCAGTCCATTTCTAAACCCTAAATGTATCCTAGGTCCTATGCCTCTAACTACCGGACTGCATCAGTCCTTTGCTGCAAACCCCGGGCCCCTAGCTGTATCGAAGGTCCTAAGCCTATACCACCTACCGGACTGCATCAGTCCATGGTCCAAAACCTATATCTACCGGACTGCATCAGCCCGTTTCAATTGAAAACCTATAATTGTCACCCTGCCGAAACCGGACTGCATCAGTCCATTTGCTATTTAAACATATGATATGCTTACCAACAACCTTAAGCCTTACACCTGTAACAGGCTGCCTATAGTCATCGGCTATGGAAACAACCCTACACCTTGAATCCTGTGCTTGTCGGACTGAAACACATGTTGCACTAAAACCAGAAGTGGTGGATGGTAGTAATGTAGTAGTAGAAGAAGTAGAAGTAGACCTAGAAGTAGTAGTAGTAGTAGTA